>ML101790.1:0-52253 GCA_003697995.1 Taxidea taxus jeffersonii
TTTTTTTTTTTTAAAGGAGGAGATAGACATTTGTTAAGAAAAATAATCCAAATTTTGGAAAAAAGGCATAAGGATAACTGAGTGTCTTTTTAAATCCTACCAAAGCTTTATTCAACAGCCTCTACCCCTACTCCAGGGATTATTTTATTCTCTAATAAAATGTGCCTTTTTAAAATTTATTATTTGCCATTGATACAAGCCAAGCCTCTGTGCAGTTACATGTTACTTGTAGACTCTAGACTTTTGTCTGATAGAGATGCAAATGATTCTTGTCTAGTACAAAAGATAACCCCAAAGGTTATAGTTTTATTGCCCTGTAGAGTATGAACCTATTTTGTCTGTAATGTAGCAGACTTGCCTCAGCGTGCCTTTCCCCACTGACAAATGCTCTGTGAACCAGCCCAGTCATCCTGCTGGTTTCCTGGGTTAAATAAATCTTTCACATGTACTCAATATACATTTGGACAAAAGTCCTGTCTTTAACTTTTCAAAAATTATGCATTCAACAAAGAATGACACCACTAACCACCCAATTATAATGGTACTAAGGGTTATGAAAGAAAAGGGGATAGCCGACCTTGGCCGAGGGGTTCTGAAGGAAATGGTGCCTTATGAACAGAGGCCTGGATGCTGGCTGCACTTGCCTGAGACACAGGTGCAGGGAAGAGCCACAGCTGAGTTAGTCCTTCCTAGGGTGATTTTCTAACTGTATCTAAAGATTCCCAAAGTCACAGGGGTAATCAAAAGTTATTCTCTACAATTGCTGAAGCAGATCTGTCTTGTATCTCTACACCAAAGCAGTCTTCAAAATAAAAATTATAAATAATAATGATAGTATCTACTGTTGACTACATTTATTTTTTTAAGATATCATTTATTCATTTGGGAGAGACACAGAGACAGAGACAGAGAGAGCACAAGCAGGTGGAGAGGCAGAGGGAGAGGGAGAAGCAGACTTCCTGCTGAGCTGGGAGCTGGACATGGGGCTCAATCCCAAGACCTGGAGATCATGACCTAAACAGAAGGCAGACGCCCAACCATCTGAGCCATGCAAGCACCCTTGTTGACTACATTTACAGTGTTCAAGTTGTGGTACTAAACACTTCAGGTGAATCATTTTCAATCATCATGACAACTCTGCAAGCCAGTTACAATTATTATCTCCATTTTACAGAGGAGAAAACGGAGGCTCAGAGATTAAGCTATATGCCCAACAGTACACAACGGGCCTGCCAGGCTTCAGACCTTAACACCTTTGCTATCCTGCCTCTTCCCAAGATATTTCTCCAAGTGTGTACTACTGCATAATGGGGAAGGGGCACATTATTTTCATTTTCTTGACATATCCCTTACAGCTTAAAATGTCATGGCAAGAAGGAAACAGGTAAACAATTCCCTTATAGGGTGCTGTGGTTCAGGGTTTATGTCTGCTGCTCCTGCTCATTTTGTAAAGCTTCCTGCAGCAGTGATTTGGAAATGAAAAGCAGGGTTTGGTTGGAGTGGCTTTTCAACAATAAAGAGTATCTTGTTGAAAACATGTTTACTCCATGCCTCTGCTTTTAGCTACTGCCCAACATAGCTCCCTTTCCTTCTTTTCTCTCATCTCTAAGCCTTGAGCACTTGTCCAAAAGCTTTTAGCCCAAGCAAGTGGGCAAAAAGGCTTCTCTACCATTTATCTTGCAACTGGTTCTAAGTTTCTCTCAAGTGTTTGTTTAACTATTTGGGCAAGGATTGAGAGTCTTATTGTGAGCAGAGTCCATTTGCCTTGATTATGTGTAAGCTTTCCAGAGTTTGCTGATTGGTTTTTGTTCCTTTTCTTTCTCCATTGGTACTTCCTGTTTTTAAACTAAGGATTATACAAAAGTGTAGTTTTCCGGGTACCTTACTTAATCTTATATTCAAAGAGAATACAAGTGCCTTCCATATTTACAGAATTATTTTCCAATGACACAAAAGGATACTGAATTCTGTCCTGGATCCCTGTGGTTTGGAGTCTAATATAGCCATAGCCCCTCATGACTTTCTCTTTTCTAATCTTGAACAGCATACAACAAAATCACAGAATCCTAAAATACCTGAACTAAAGCCCCCTTAGAGATGATCTAGTCCAACTTCTACATTTTACACAGGGGAAAAGAAGGCAGGTGAACGTCAGTGCTAGACCTCCTCCAAGTATATTAATATTGACTTTGTGTTCTATATTTTGCCTTCCCAGTTGTATACACTTTGAGAACAGAGACCCCCTACATTTGCTACAAATATCTATGTGTGTAAGTAGACATTTAGAAGGGATAGGGGCATGGATGTTATAAAGGATCTTCTACTCAAGACCTTTTGTTCTAAACTGAATGGGATTAGATCCAACCCATAAGAAGTGTACAAAGTTTTAAGTGAAATAGAGACCTAGAGAAATTTCATCCCAGCTTAATGGGTCTACTTGGGGAGACTTTGGATTTTAATCTGTTTATTTCATAAGTAGTACACCCTTGTAAAAACTTCAGACAAGACATAATTATACAGAGTAAAATATGAAAGACTTCCAAATTTCCTTCCCCTTTTTACTTCCCACCCCAGTCTACATCATTATAATATAATGTGTACTACTCTAGCCCTTTTCAACATATTTCTATAAACATGTAGACTTTTCCTTTTCTTACGTAAATGAGATCATGTTTTATTCATTGTTCTGAAACCTGCTTTTCCACTTAAAAACATATCTTAGAGATTTTACCATATCAGTTCATATGCATGGTATTTCATTAAATGGGTGTAGCACGTATTACTTAGCCATTCTCTTTTTAATGAGCCCTGAAAATGATTATAATTTTTTGCTATAATGAACAACACTGTATTATGGATTAATTCAGAATGGATTTCTCGAACGGCATTGGTGGATTGGTGCTCACTTACTCTGAGTGAATAGATCAAAGGTAGAGGGAAAGATCCAAACTTAGTACCTTGACAGATGGCCTTAGACAAATCACTCTAGACTCATGGCTGCCCCACCTAATTCAGAGAATGACACAGGTTCAAATCAGATATAGTTATGAAAAGGTCTCTGGAAACCATGAATGGCTATATAAATGACAGCAACTGATTACCCAAAGATAGCAATGTATGTTATGGCATCAATATACCACGCATGTGGCTGCACTGTGTGCTCTTTAAGGAACACCTTACTGATGTCTCAGGACTGTTTTCTGGTTTGGGCATAACTCCCCTTTCTGTGATGAAGTTGCCCCTCTCCCAACTCCAACCATGTAGTTTTAGTGCCACCAGTTAGAGCACACAGGGTTATTCTGATGGTGGACATGTGACTTCCAGAGGCCAATAAGGACTTTGCCCTGGGAGTCTTCAAACTGGGCCAGGGGAAAATAAAGTATCCCTCAGAATGACATAAGCAAGAAGGCTAAATAAGATGTCCCTTGCATGTAATCCCCCCTCAACAACAAAAATTTGGCATCTACCCATGGGTAAAAGTACCTTCCTGGAAACTCTGGGATTCAGGTAGGAGATTGTGAAACCCTGTGTAGTCCAAGGCTCAGGAGAGTTAGTGTATGGTGGTTCCAGCCTCAGAAACAGAAACCACTCTGTACCCCTGAGACCTTGGCTACATCTCCATTTGGCTTGGGGTCTGTCACCATTACAATATGTCAAGGGAACAGGGAGGAGTCATGTCGACCCAAAAAATGGGTAGTAGACATACAGACCTCAGTCCTGGCTGTAGATACTGAAATAGTCTGTAAACTGATGCCAGTCCCTCTCACCCATAATCCAAGAGCCCCTTGCCCTTCATTGCACTGATTAACAGACATATGGATCTTGGTTCTGGCTGTGGACTCTGAAGTGGTCCATGAATCAGCTCCATTCTCTCTCAGCCAAGGTCTAGGAGTCCCTAGAAGTTAGTCTGCCAAACTTGGTCAGACTGCAGATTCTGAAGGGGCCCTGTATTAGGCACCCATCCCAGCTATAGTCCACTAGTTAGACTGTTGGCACAGAAGTCAGGATGGAGGCACTCGCATCTGTACCCACAGAGATCCAGAAAAGCCCCCTACTAAGCTCCAGCCCCTCCAGTCATGTTCAGGGACCAGCATACCCAGGGACCTGGCAGAAGACACATAAACCTGTGCCTTCAGAGCCAGGTCTGCAGACCTCAAACTTGACTGTGGAACCTGCAACAACGCTGAGGCTCAGTTCCCCCCTCTCAGCCACTGTTCAGGGGTAGTCCTGCCTACCCAGGAATTATGCAGTGACCATACAGCGGTTCTTCCAGGGGAAGGAGCCCTACCTGCTATATTTCTGGTAATAGGCAGCCTGTTGAATTCAAAATAGTCATCTTAAAGAAACTTAATGAAATACAAGAGATCACAGATAGAAAACTAAACAAAATCAAGAAAACAATGCATGAACAATCAATAGTATCAACCAAGTGGAAAGACAATCAATAGGATAGAAGAAAATATTAGCAAACCATATATCTAATAAGGAGTTAATAACCAAAATATATAAGGAACTCATACAACTCAATAGCAAAAGAACAAATAATCCAGTTAAAAATGGGAAGAAGACTGGAATAGACATTTTTTCAAAGAAGGTATACAAATGGCCAAAAAGTACGTGTAAAGATACTCAACATCACTAACTATCAAAAAAATGCAAATCAAACCAGAATGAGATAACACCTCACACCTGTTAGAGTGGCTATTTTTAATTAGACAAGAGATAACAAATGCTAGTGAGGACATGTAAAAAAGAGAATCCTGGTACATTATTGGTGGGAATGTAAATTGGTACAGCCATTACAGACAAGAGTATAGAAATTCCTCAAAAAATTCAAAATAAAAAGGGGTACATGCACCTGGATATTTATAACAGCATTATCAACAATAGCCAAACTATGGAAAGAGCCCAAGTGTCCATCAATTGGCGAATGAATAAAGAAGATGTGGTATATGTACATATATGTGTGTATACACGTACGTACACACACACACACACACACACACACACACACACTGGAATTATTCAGCCATCAAAAAGAATGAAATCTTGCCATTTGCACCAATGTGGATGGAACTAGAGAGTAGAATGCTAAGTGAAATAAGTCAGCAAGAGAAAGACAAATATCATATGATTTCACTCATATGTAAAATTCAGGAAACAAAACAGATGAACCTGTGGGAAGGGAGGAAAAAAAGAGAGAGGATAGGTGGGAGGCAAACCATAAGAGACTCTTAATGATGGAGAACAAACTGAGGGTTGATGGAGGGAGGTGGGTAAAATATGGGCTAAAGAGGGTACCTGTTATGATGAGACTTGCTATGGACGTTATATGTAAGTGATGAATCACTAAATTCTACTCCTGAAACCAATATTATACTGCCTGTTAACTAACTAGAATTTAAATAAAAATTTGGGAAGAAAAAAATTAAAAATAGAACTACCAAATGATCCAGCTATCCCACTTCTAGATAAGATATACAAAGGAAATGAAATCACTATCTCAAAGAGGTATCTGTACACTATGTGTTCACTGCAACATTACTTATAATAGCCACAACATAGAACCTAAGGGTTCATCAACAAATGAATAAAGAAGATGTGGGGTGTGTGTGTGTGTGTGTGTGTGTGTGTGTGTATACACAATGGAATATTATTCAGTCATTAAAAAAAGCAATTCTGACATTTGCAACAATAAAAATGGACTTTGAAGGCATTATGCTAAGTGAAATAAGTCAGACAGAGAAAGACAAATACCTTATGATCTCACTTACACACTGAATCTAAAAACAAACAAACAAAGCCAAATTCATAAAAACAGAGAGCAAAATGGTGACTTCCAGGAAGGGGAGGGAGAAATGAGGAGATGTGGGTCAAAGGGTACAAACTTTCAGTTACAAGATGAACAAGTTCTGAAGATCTAATGTACATCATGGAGACTATAGTTAACAGTATGATATCATATACTTGAAAGCTGTTAAAAGAATGAAATGTTCTCACTACAAAAAAAATTCTAACTATATGAGGTGATAGTTGTGTTAACTAACTTTACTGTTGTAATCATTTCATAATATGTATGTGTACCAAATCATCAAGTTTTACACATTAAACTTATACAAACTTATATGTCAATTATATCTCAAAAAGGCTGGAGGGTGGGGAGAAATGTATCCCTCTCTGGAGCTGAAGCTGTGAGATGTGGTGTGGTGAGCCAAGGCTAGTGACCATGTCTCCAGCGATCTGGGAGAAGTCAATCTGGAAGATAGAGAAATGCAGGCCCCCATGGCATTTAGGGCCCCTGGTTCTGGTTTCTGAGCCTTGGCCTCATCCTGAGGCCTCTTTCTCAGGGCACACCCACCTTTTAATACATTCCTCCTTTTGCCTAAATAGTTTGAGTTAGGCAGCAATAACCTGTAATTAAACTTCTACAAACTCCTGCCATTTCTATCTTTGGTTCTTACTGTTATCCATTTCTTCCCACACTCCTGCCATGAAGCAAAAGGTTGTTCCTGGTGGAAGGATGACTTTGATTTGCTTTCTTTATCTGAGCAAGATAACCACACATGTACTCCAACAGAGAGTATTTTGATAGGGAAAACATGAGACCTCCTTGGGTACAGCAGTATCTTTCATATATCTGATTATCTTTCATAACCTGACTCTTAGCCATGTGATAAGAGACAGTAAAGGTGGAATAAGAACCAGATTTCTATAAATGACTGTCTTCACTACAGCATTGCTATTTTCCAAACTTCAAAATCTACTCACACACTTAAACTGAACTCTGGTTCTCACAAAACGATTACCATCATGACATTTTCTAGAGGAGAACTTTTTTTTTTTTTGGAGAAGGAGCCGTGGCCTTGAACTTCCCTCTGTCCTTGCTGTTAGGGTATGTTTAAATATACTCTAAGAAGAATTACCAAAAAGAGGCTTTGTCGCCATTCCACCTTTGACCTCCTCTTTTCTTCAAATATTCTTATTTGAGAGCTGGTTCTGTGGCACTAAGAGAAAGGCTTTGTCACTTCAATGCTAAGACCACTGAATTGTTTTTTAGTAAAAGTAGAATTAAACAGTAGCAGATTACTGGTTAGAGGGGACACACTTGTCTTTCAGAGACATAAAACTTGGATTTAATAATCCCATCTATATCACATAAAACAGATTTAAAGTTAGTGTCACTCTACCAAAAATATCTGATCTGACACTAACCTGCCTCAGTGACTCTGAACAAACCATTTTTAAATTCCGTGAGTCTGTTTATTTATCTGTAAAATAAATTGTAAAAAGCTCACCTCATGGTTATTGTGATAATTGAATGAAATTTTCTATGTATACAGGACTATCAGCCCAGTGCCTGGAGCATAGTATATGTTCACTATATGATAAGGATCACTATATTATTGTTAGTAATGACTGCTAACACTTGAATACTTAAATTGAATACATAATACTTCCTTTATACTTCCTAACACTTGAATACTTAAAAATATCAAAATTTTCATTTTGATCCTAATAATAATCATGGGTAATAGAAGCAATGAGTGCCCTCTCTACTTTAGAAATGAACAAATTGAGGTTCAGAAAGGGTAAATGGTTTGTCCAAGATCACATCTCTAGGTAGGAAACAGCAGATCTGAAGTTCAAACCAAGTACTCTGGATCAAGACACCTTCTCCTGGGGTGTCTGGCTGGCTCAATCAGTAGGACATGCAACTCTTGATTTGGGGGTTGTGAGCTCAAATCCCATGTTGGGTGTACAGATTACTTTTTTTAAAAGTCTTTAAAAAACAAAAAAGACCACTTCTCTTGCCTTATGAAATACTACCTCGCATTAATGATAAAAAATAATGGGGCGCTTGGGTGGCTCAATCAGGTAAGTGTCCAACTCTTCGTTTTGGCTCAGGTCATGATCTCATGGGTCATGGGATCAAGCCCCATGTGGGGTTCTGTGCTCAGTAAGGTGTCTGCTTAAAGATTCTCTCCCCCTGCCTCTCCCCTCACTCACACTCTCTTTGTCTTCTCATTCTCTTTTTCTCTCAAATAAATAAATATTGAGTACCTCAAAGGTGTCAGGCACTGTTCTAAGCACCAAGGATAATGCCAAGAGCAAAATGGACACACACACACACATACACACACCTTTTTTCCCTTTGATTTTTCCCTGTGATTTGCAGAAACCAAACTAGTGACTGTAGTAGTCCTCTAGAATGCCCCACATTCCCATTGTGTCCATTTGTTCCCCTCTAATGTCATGAACTCATTCCTCTATCACCCTTAGCTTCTGTAATTGGAAGGTAACTCTAGAAGTGTGGTTAGATTGTTTCATCCTTTTTTGTCAAGAATATTTCATAGATGAAGTGTATTTTACAAAGCATTAATCAGGAGGTACCCAATGTCTGATTATCCCATTTGCACTGACACTCAGACAGTGTCAAACTCACCTAATAGTTCCATCCATTGATGATTACTGCATGAAACAATTATTTCATAGGGCTGAAGTGGGGTAAGTGGTTATAAAAATGGACAAAGTTTGAAACTTGCTTTTTTCCATTTACCAGTATGTTGAGGTTTATCCACATTGATACATTTGCTAATTATTTTATACATATATAGTTATTTCATCGTAATTACTACATAATTAAGTAACATATGAGTGACTGTTTCTCCACATACTTGTCACCACTCGGTATTTTCTAATATCTTAATTTTTAGCCAATCTGATGGGTATGAAATGGTATTTTAATAGTGTTTCATTTTTCATAAGTCTAACTGCAAATGTGTCAACATACTTTTCATATGCATGTTGGCTATATAGATTTCTCAGACTTGCCTGTTCATATCTTTCCCTCCCTTTCTGTTGAGTTGTTTGCCTTTTTCTTAATTTGTATTCTTTATATATTCCAATTCTGTTCTTCTGTTGGTTATATGTACTGTAAATATCTTCTACCATGAGCTTGTCTTTGCTTCACTCATGGAACAGAAGTTTTTGTTTTTAAATATACATGGACATATTAACCCTTCTGTGTGTATGTCCTCTTTCCATTTTGTATAAGAAATCTTTCCCTACTCCAGTCTCATAATACTTTTCTGTATTTTCTTCAAAATGTTTCCTTTCCACATTCATGTTTTAGTGTATCTAGAATTTACCTTTACATACAATGTGAGGTATTTAATCTAACTGTATCTTATCCAATATGAGCAATTATCTGAGCCCTCTTTACTAACTACTTTATGTATTCCCCACTGATTTGTAAGGTTGCCTTTGAGTTATTGCAGGTACCCACATATTGTGGGTCTGTTTCTAGACTCTACATTCTGCTTTTTAAGTCTCATTGTCTATCTCTGGGCCAATACTACACTATTATTTTTGTAAGTAGTCTTACTATTAGATAACTAAATCCCTCCCTATTTCCAACATCTTTAAATATGATACCTAGTATTTATATTTTCTCTTTCAAATAAATTTCATATAAATCTCAAGAGTTTGGTTTCTGCAAATCGCAGGGAAAAGTCAAAGGGAAAAAAGGCGTGTGTATGTGTGTGTCCATTTTGCTCTTGGCATTATCCTTGGTGCCTAGAACAGTTTAGGAAGTTTAGCATAATCTCTCTTATTAAGGAGGACACAGATTGCATGGAGCACTGGGTGTTATATGCAAACAATGAATCATAGAACACTACCTAAAAAACTAACGATATACAGTATGGTGGCTAACATAATTTTTTTTAAAAAGTTAGGAAACAAAAATTTTCCCAAAACCCCATGATTATCATGAAGTTTGTGTGACATCTAAAGCCAGGCAGACTGATTTCACTACATCTACAATACCACCTCCACACCTAGCTTATGAGGTAGCAAAAAGAACTGGCTTAAATGTCAGTAAACCCCGGGGTCCAGGCATGGCTTTTACACAGGCAAGTGCTTGGGTAACTCTCTATACCAAGTTTCCTCATCTGCAAAATGATTACAAAAATAATTTGTCTCAGGGCTATGAATGAGAGGTCACCATAAACTATGAAGCCCTGACTCTATTAAGCCCACCTACATTTAAGATTTTTGCACAGGAAAATAGTCTATATCTTTCTGTGCAACATTTATTCCAAATATCTTTTATTGATAGTCTATACTAAATCTCTTTCATTGAGTATAGACTAAGGGATCTTTAGGAAAATAATTTTGCCTTTCTTGAGATCAAAATTCAAGTACATAGAAGTTATTTTGCCTCTAAAGATAATACCAGAAAAATACTCTGGAATTTACAGGATCCCCTATATTGCTCCAAGATCATGCTCAGTCAGTCCCACACCCTACAGGAAGTCCACTAGCAGATGAGCTTGGCACAAGTGAGAAAGAAAAAAATTACACGATGTAAAAGCAAATTCCAGATGTGCAGAGCAGATTGAAAAATTATGAGTAAGAAGTTCAAAGGTTTTGGAGTCCATATCTGTAGAAAAACACCTAGATGGAAAGCCCTAACTGTGGCTTCCTCATAACAGATTTAGACTACGCCAAACAGAGGAAACCAAAGTATCTGACAGTTGATCTAAGCCTGCATTTCTTCCTTCATTTCTATCCCAACTTCTGCTTAACCAGAAATAAATGGAAAGCTATAAAATATATCATAAAATTAAAATTAAATAAAGATTAGTTTTTCATTGCCCTCAGGGTAGAAAACAGAAATGTGTGGGCTGTTTGGGTGTGAGTATAATTAAAAGACGGGTTTACTTATACATAAGTCTTACTTCTGTCTTATTTTCCAGAAGCAGAACCTCAGCCAAAAATTCAGGTGCAAGTTACTTATTAAGGAACTTCTCCTAGGAGAAACCTCTAAGAGAGTGGGAAAATGAGATATAGTCAAGGATGTTGAGATTGTGTGTAAAATAAGATTAAGTGGCTTCTTAGTGGGAATCTGAAAAGCATCCCTGCAATAAAGAATATGCAACATTAGATTTAGTAATTTCCTTCTAGACCGATGGTTCTCAAAGTGTAGGCCAGAGAGCCATGAGGGTCCCCAAGACCCTTTCAGGGGGTTCCTCAAGGTCACAACTATTTTCATAATAACATTAAGGCATTACTTGCTTTTTTTACTTTCATTTTCTCGTGAATGTAAAGTGGAATTTTCCAGACTACATAACATGTGATATCACAACAGACTGAATGCAGGAACAGATATGAGTGAGAATCTAGCTGTCTTCCACTAAAATATTGAAGATATCTGAAAATATGTAAAACAATGCCATTCTCATCATTAAATGTCTTTATTTAGAAAAACAGTTATTTTGCTTTAGAAAAACTATTTATGTTAACATGCAGTAGATTTATTTATTGTTATTTTTAAATTGATTAAGTAGGAAATATACTTTTTCTCAACTTTAATTTCAAGTAGAGTACATATTGACAGATACAGCCCACATAAAATAAGAACGCTTTGAAATTCTTAATGATTTTTAAGAGTACAAAGTATTCCTAAGACCCAAAAGCTTAAGAAACACTAGTCTAGGTAGTCTTTCAAGAAATCCAACCCATTCAATGCTTTCCTTCCACATACTAATATGTGAACCACAAAATCTTAACCTGATGATGTACTAGAGTTCAAACTTTTAATTCATGTATATCTTAAAATATAGTGGAGGAAGAGCAAATGGTTGGATACTGTAGAATCAAATAAAAGTTGCACAACTCAAAAAGGCCTAGAAATTCTTTTCAAAACTGTGCAGTGAAATCTGAGAATCTTCCAAAGCCATAAAATGCAGAGTCACCTTGGAAAGTGACTCTAAAGCTATCAAAGTTCTGCTTATGTGGCCTTTTAAGGTGGCCACATTCACAGCATAGGCTATAAATTTTTAATTTTTTTTATCTATTGATTTTTTAAAACTAGTTTTATTGCACTCATAATGGAAAGACTCAAGAATGTATTTTTCTGTTTGATGGTTCTGTTTATCCATAGTCAACCATGATCATTTGCTTGCATACGTTCCATGTTCTTCCTTCCATTCCCATCACTGAAGTTCACTGAAAAATAAACGCTCATTCCCATTTCAGCAAACGCAACTTCCACTTCAGTAACTATATTTTAAACATGGAATTATTGAACTGGACAACTGACTTTCCTTCCCTAAGAAATATCCAACTATGAAGTTTCTTTTCACAAATAAAGGACTTCAAGTCTTCACAAAAGAATAAAAAACAGGAAATAAAAGAATAAAAAATAGGAAAGTTTAGAACCAACCTTGGATACAAATTATTACAACCATTTTTTTCTCATATTCGGGTCACAAAACATTTTAATACTACTCTTTAGATGATTTTAAAATAATGTTAAAATAATGAAGAAAAAGTTTTTTATGTAACATTCTCATCAAACAATAGAGGCACAAAAAATAAAACACAGAGAATTACATTTTTTCTTTGGAGATAATAGACTTAATCAGTAATCATAACTATTTTAAACAAAGAACTCCAGAAGGAAGTCCCTCATCCCTTTGAGAAACCAAAACTTAATCCAAATTCCACGCACTAAACCCACTGCACTTTATTTATGAGAAAACTCTTTAAGTTCTCACTTGGAAATGACTTAGTCTTAATTTAGACCAGCAGTCAGCAAACTAGAAACTGTGGATGAATCTAGCCTGCCACCTGTTTTTGTAAATAAAGTTTTATTGAAACACAGCTATGCTCATTTATTCACATATTATCTATGGCTGCTGTTGGACTATACCAACAGAGTTAAGCAGCTGCAACAGAAACTATATCGCCCACAATGCCTTAGATCTTTACATTGAAAGTTTGCCAATCCCTAATTTAAAACAAATTCTAAGAAGATGAGAAATATTTTTCAACCCACAGTAGACTGGAAGCAGAAACATGGTGGGTAGAAGATATCCTAAAGCTGGGTGTGCTGACCTCAGAGGGCAATGGCCCTATTGACCTGATACCTAGGAAGAAGACCAAAGAACTCTAAAAGAAGTTCCTAAAATTAAACCATCAAAGAAGTAGGCTTAAGAAGTCCCCTTGCCTTAATGGTAGACAACTCTGAAAGCCAGCCATGCTGAAGAGCTCCCATAGGACTTACAAAAGTCTGGCTGTAACCATGTTCAGTTCAGCTTCTCCCTCTGCCCAGTCCTGTCTTCCTCCCTTCCTTTCAGGTATACCTTTCAGGTATCACCCAAAAGCAATCTTGTGCATGCAGCTACTCATCTCAGCATCCAATCTAAGGCACAGAATCTAGGACTTTACAAAGAAAAGCATGGCAATTTATGTGGGCCTCAGTCTTTAATCAAAATTGCAATCAACTCAATAAACATTTATTAATTACCTAGATTCCTAGGACTACACTAGGCACTGTTGAAGATTACAAGATGAGTAAAATACATGCCCTGCCTTCAAGGATCTGACAATTTACATAGTGTCTACAGTTGCTATTGTGCTACCCAAGGTGATTAAAACTACCCAAGGAGAGAATAAATGTATACGCTTTTGAGAAATATTATTCTCTCCTTGGTAGAAATAAGATGAGGTTCATTGTCACCATCACTGTAGATGGCTTGGGGTAAGGAAATAGGAATGGAGATTGGGTCAGCCATCCAACATCCCACTAAGGGAAATGAACATGGTGTTATGGAAGTTATGCTTGGCAAGAAGTTTCAAAGATGAACTAGCACTTTAAGATAGGTGAAGAGAAAAGCAAGCATGGGAAACAATAAAAGAAAGGGACTAGATGTAGGAATGGAGAGTACAGGTTATATTGGAGATTCAACTGTAGCCCAATTCGTCTGAAGCTTGAAATATGAAGACTTTGTTTGAAACATAGGTTGAAACCACCTCATGGAAGTTCATGAACACTAATCCAAAAAGTTCATTTACAATAACAGGCAAGGGATGCCTGGGTGGCTCAGTCAGTTAAGTGTCTGCCTTTGGCTCAGGTCATGGTCTCAGGGTTCTGGGATTGAGTTCCACATTGGGCTCCTTGCTCAGCAAGGAACCTGCTTCTCCCTCTGCCTGCTGCTCCCTTTGCTTGTGCTCTCTCTCTCTCTCTTGCTCTCCCTTTCTCTCTCTGACAAATAAATAAATAAAATCTTTTTAATTTTTTTAAAAAATAAATAAAATAGCAGGCAATAGGAATAATTTTGAGCAGAAGTAGTGTGACCATTTATTATTCAAAGTAGAAATTTTGCTTGTTATCCAAAGTAAAAATTTTGAGTTAAAGATGGTATTATTAATGCAAGGACAACAGATATAAACTAAGATTATCACATGTAAACCAGAAAGGTCACCTAAGCAGAAAGGCAAGATAATTAGAGCTGTTGTTTAAAATAATGAAGTAGTACTCTATCATGGCACGCTATCAATTACCTGTTGCTGGGTAACAAACCATCCCAAAATACAGTAGTTTAAAACAGCAATAATTTATTAGTTCAAAATTCAGTGAGCTAACAATTTGAGCAACACTCAGTTGGGCAATTCTTCTGCTGTTCTGGCTTAGGCTCACACCTGTAGCTGCAGCTACATTTGCTGATTAGTGTGACTTTGTCTAGCTCTGGTGGTTGGTGCTGGCATGTCCACTGAATTATGTATCTACAACATTCTAGCCAAACTTTTTCCCATGGTAGCAGAAGAGGTCCCAGCAGCAAAAGATAAACAAACACTTTTCAAATCTCTGCTTGTGGCACATTTGCTATTGTCTCATTGACCAAAACAAGTCACATAGTCACGCCCAGAGACTACTCACAGCCTAGAGACAGAGATGGGAATTTTGCTTGTAATTTTGCAAATATTCTACCACAGATAGTACTGTTTGAGATGAACTAAAGGAGTAAGGCTAAACATGGAGACAACAACTCAAAGACAATTATAATAAGGATCAGAGTCCCTAATATTTATTGAGCCTTTTTCATGTTCAAGGAACTCCACATTTTTTTTAACTTTTTTATTTTTTTTATAAACATATAATGTATTATTAGCCCCAGGGGTACAAGTCTGTGACTCACCAGGTTTACACACTTCACAGCACTCACCATAGTACATACCCTCCCCAATGTCCATAACCCTACCATCTTCTCCCTACCCCCCTCCCCCCAGCAACCCTCAGTTTGTTTTGTGACATTAAGAGTCTCTTATGGTTGTCTCCCTCCCGATCCCATCTTGTTTCATTTATTCTTTTCCTACCCCCCAACCCTGCCCCCATTGCATCTCCTTTCTCTTTTCATTTTGATAAGTCTGGCCAGGGGTTTATCAATCTTATTAATTCATTCAAATAACCAGCTCCTAGTTTCATTGATTTGTTCTATTGGGGTTTTTTGTTTGTTTGTTTCTATTTCATTGATTTCTGCTCTGATCTTTATGATTTCTCTTCTCCTGCTGGGTTTAGGCTTTCTTTGTTGTTCTTTCTCCAGCTACTTTAGGTGTAGGGTTAGGTTGTGTATTTGAGACCTTTCTTATTTCTTGAGAAATGCTTGTATCACTATAAATTTTCCTCTCAGGACTGCCTTTGCTGTGTCCCACAGATTTTGAACCGTTGTGTTTTCACTATCATTTGTTTCCATGAATTTTTTCAATTCTTCTTTAATTTTTGACCTATCCATTCTTTAGAAGGATGCTATTTAGTCTCCATGTATTTGCATTCTTTCCAAATTTCTTTTTGTGATTGAGTTCTAGCTTCAGAGCATTGTGGTCTGAAAATATGCAGGGAATGATCCCAATCTTTTGATACCAGTTGAGACCTGATTTATGACCCAGGATGTGATCTATTCTGGAGAATGTTTCATGTGCACTAGAAAAGAATGCATATTCTGTTGCTTTGGGATGGAATGTTCTGAATATATCTTTGATGTCCATCTTGTCCAGTGTGTCATTGAAGGCCTTTATTTCCTTGTTAATCTTTTGCTTGGATGATCTGTACATTTCAGTGAGGGGAGTGTTAATGTCCCCTAATATTATTGTATTATTGTCGATGTGTTTCTTTGATTTTGTTATTAATTAGTTAATATAATTGGCTGTTCCTGTGTTAGGGGCATAGATATTTAAAATGGTTAGATCTTCTTGTTGGACAGACCCTTTGAGTATGATATAGTGTCCTTCCTCATCTCTTTTTATACTATTTGGCTTAAAATCTAATTGATCTGATATAAGGATTGCCACCCCAGCTTTCTTCTGATGTCCACTAGCATGGTAAATTGTTTTCCACCCCCTCACTTTAAATCTGGAGGTGTCTTTGGGTCTAAAATAAATTTCTAGGCAGCATATGGATGGGTTTTGTTTTTTTAACCATTCTGAAACCCTGTGTCTTTTGATTGGGGCATTTAGCCCATTTACATTCAGGGTAACTATTGAGAGATATGAATTTAGTGCCATTGTATTGCCTGTAAGGTGACTGTTACTGTATATTGTCTCTGCTCTTTTCTGATCTACTACTTTTAGGCTCTCTCATATTTCCTGTAGAGCTGGTTTGGTGTTTGCAAGTTCTTTCAGTTTTTGTTTGTCCTGGAAGCTTTTTATCTCTCCTTCTATTTTCAATGATAACCTAGCTGGATATAGTTTTCTTGGCTACAAGTTTTTCTCATTTAGTGCTCTGAATATATCATGCCAGTTCTTTCTGGCCTGCCAGGTCTCTGTGAATAAGTTCACTGCCAATCTAATATTTTTACCATTGTATGTTATAGACTTCTTGTCCCGGGCTGCTTTCAGGATTTTCTCTTTGTCGCTAAGACTTGTAAATTTTACTATTAGATGACAGGGTGTGGACCTATTCTTATTGATTTTGAGGGGAATTCTCTGCACCTCCTGGATTTTGACACTTGTTCCCTTTGCCATATTAGGGAAATTCTCTACAATAATTCTCTCCAACATACCTTCTGCTCCCCTCTCTCTTTCTTCTTCTGGAATCCCAATTATTCTAATGTTTTGTCTTATGGTATCACTTATCTCTCAAATTCTCCCCTCGTGGTCCAGTAGTTTTTTTGTCTCTCTTTTGCTCGGCTTCTTTATTCTCTGTCATTTGGTCTTCCTTATCACTAATTCTTTCTTCTGCCTCATTTATCCTAGCAGTAAGAGCCTCCATTTTTTATTGCACCTCATTAATAGCTTTTTTTATTTCAACTTGGTTAGATTTTAGTTCTTTTATTTCTCCAGAAAGGGCTTTTATTTTCCTGGACAGGGTTTCTCTAATATCTTCCATGCCTTTTTTGAGACCGCCTAGAACCTTGAGAATCATCATTCTGAACTCTAGATCTGACATATTACCAATGTCCATATTGATTAGGTCCCTACCCTTTGGTACTGCCTCTTGTTCTTTTTTGTGTGGTGAGTTTTTCCACTTTGTCATTTTGTCCAGATAAGAATATATGAGGGAGGGCGCCTGGATGGCTCAGTGGGTTAAAGCCTCTGCCTTCAGCTCAGGTCATGATCCCAGGGTCCTGGGATCGAGCCCCGCATCAGGCTCTCTGCTCAGCAAGGAGCCTGCTTCCTCCTCTCTCTCTCTGCCTGCCTCTCTGCCTGCTTGTGATCTCTGTCAAATAAATAAATAAAATCTTTTAAAAAGAATATACGGGGGAGCAAATAAAATACTAAAAGGGTGGCAGAGACTCCAGGAAAATGTGCTTTAACCAAATCAGAAGAGACCCCAAATCATGGGGGGGGGGGGGAGAAAGGAGATAAAAAGAAGTTCAGGAAAAAAAGAAAACAAAGAAAAATATAAAAAAGAAAATATATATACATATTAGACTGGCGACTAGAGCAGGGTCACCCACTTAATTTTGGGAGTATTTTGGTCTCTTAGAAGAAACTACCTCCCAAAATTTTAAAGAATGAAAAACATATATAAGGGTAAACATAATGAAGGGATGGAATATGACTATAAAAATGAAAAAAAAAATTTTTTAATTTCTAACAAAGGAGTTGATAAGGTAAGTTGGTTGGGAGAATAAAGAAAAAGAAAGTGGAGAGAATTTGCTCGGGCTGGAGACTAGAAGAAGCCCGGTGCTAGATTTAGGGTGTATTTTGATCTATTAGAAGAAGCTGTACCCCAAATTTTTTAGAAGAAAAACCCTATGTGTATACAAAAACTAAAGTTAGATAAAATGAAGGATAAAATACAACTATAATAATGAAGGTTCAAAAAATATTTCTTTTTTATGAAAGGTATTAAGATAAGCTAGTTTAAAATGTTAAAAGAGGAAAGGGTAAAAGTTAAAAAAAATTTAACAGAAGAAAAAAAAAATTTTTAATTAAGTTTGCAAAACTAAAGATTCATTGGGAGAAAGCCATGAATTCCATGCTTTGCTTTCTCCTCCTCTGGAATTCCGATGTTCTCCTTGGTAAGTGAACTTGGGCTTGGCCGGATTTCTTGGCTGGATTTCTTGTTGATCTTCTGGGGAGGGGGCTATTGTAGTAATTCCCAAGTGTCTTTGCCCCAGGTGGAATTGCACTGCCTTTACCAGGGAAAAGTCTAAGTAATCTGCTTGGGTTTGCTTTCAGGAGCTTTTGTTCCCTGAACGCTTTTCATAGAGTTCCGGAGGATGAGAATGAAAATGGTGGCCTCCCAATCTCCAGCCCGGGGGAACCAAGAGCTTGGGGCCCCACTCCTCAGTGCACCCTCAGAGAAAATTGCTCAATCACTCCCATTTCCCTGGCCTCCGGCTGCGCTTCAAGCTCACCCAGCCTGTGACCAAGAGTCTCTGTCTCTGGCACACAGCTCCGCCTGGAGTCTCCAAACCCTGCAGATCCCTGAGCTCTTCGAGGGGGGTCTCCCCGGATCTTCTGGGGACCCCACGCACAGAGCAGTGGCCTGTGCCATGGATTATGGTTCAAGGCAACCCCAAGTTGAGAGCTCACTCCTCGGCTCTGTTTCTGTAGCCGGCTTCCCCACTCTAATACCTGTGAGCTCTGCGACACTCAGACACCCTCGAACCTTCTGTGACCCTGCGGGACCTGAGACCATGCTGTCCCCGCATGGACTTCACCCCGGTTTAGCCCCTGGAGTGATGTCCTTCAGTGGAGCAGACTTTTAAAAGTCCTGATTTTGTGCTCCATTGTCCCGCTGCTTGCTGGGAGCCAGCCCCTTCCCCCGCCATCTATCTTCCTGTCGCTTTGGATTCACTTTTCCACCAGTCCTACTTTTCAGAAAGTGGTTGATTTTCTGTTTCTAGAATTGTTGCTCTTCTTCTCTTCCATCTCCTGTTGGATATGCAAGTGTTCGGAATAGTTTGATAAGCTATCTAGCTGACCTCCTACTACCTGATGTTGTCTCAGCCTGCTAATTCTCCGCCATCTTGACTCCTCCCAAACTCCACATTTTTTATCACGTGTAATTCTCACATACCCCTGTGAAGTAGTTGTTATTATCCCCACTTTATCAGATGAGAAAACTGAGGCTTAGAGATATTCAGTAACTTTAGCAGAGGTTTATTCAGCTAACAATGTTAAGACTAGAATTCAAAACCATTAATCTGGGTCCAGAGCACAAACACCCATAAGGTCACACCGCCCCCTCTCCACTAGCAAAGCACAGGAAACAGTGAAAGCCTGGGGTGGAGTTTTGGCAGTGAAAGGGGACAGGGTGTTTGAGAGGTAAATCAGTAGAAACATAATCACTAGTAGGATATGGGAGTTAAGAAAGAAGGGTGACTCACAGATGACTCAGACTTCAAACCAGCATGGCAGGGGAAAGTATGTGAAACCAGATGTTAAATTACAAGTTTTGACTAAGGCTCTGAACTGTGAGAGATATCAGATGCCAAAGGGAGATGTGTGAGATAGACTGGCCACATACAACATATAAATTTTCTTTTTTGGCGGGGGGAGTGGGGGAGGGTTTGAACTCATGACCCTGAGATCAAGACCTGAGCTGAGATCAAAAGTTGGATGCTTAATCAACTGAGCCCATAACTTTCATACAAATTTTCAAAGAAAGTGCTTAAGAATCAGTTGCAAGCTTGGGGATCCTCATTCAAATCAAGAATATAAAAGACTCGAGAGCATGGAAATTTGAGAATTTGTGGGGATTTACTTGGAATAAACTCAGCTATGAATAACAACAAACATATATCTAAGGAAAGGAATAGGAGGTGTTTCCCTTCATCCTAAGCCCAATGAGAAGGGCTTTAAGGGCATCACTCAGTCTGACATGTGTTCCTGGCAGGTAAAAGTCACAAGGCACAGACACTGGCCTCTGTCTGAGAAAATTCAACCATCCTGTGGCTATAGAGTATAGAGTTGTAACTGGATAGTGACTGAACTTCTTCAGATTAAAAAATAATAATAATACATGAATTCTGGGGACCACAGCAGGAACATGAGCCTAGAGTCATTATAAAAGGGATCTTGACATAGAGGATGGCTTCCAGGCCAAAGGAGCCCAACAACAGTAGGCTGGAAAATGTATATTAAGGCAGAAGCCAAGAGGAGATCAGCAGCTGCCAGTTGATGGAGAGGCACCATTCACATCACAGGGTAACAGGTCCAGAATGGGATTTGCAAGAGCCCACAAAAATGCCCACAAGAAAAAGAACCAAATTTAAACAACTGCCCCCCACAACACACACAGAAAGCATGTGGTCATCTCATGGCAGTGCCTATTAAGTAACAACAGTAACTGTTCTCTTATTTCTCCTTTCCAGTCTCCTTGAATTCTGGTAGATTGAGGAAAAGCAGCTAGTGAGATTAGGAGAAGATAACAAAAAAGAAGAAGCTGATGAAAACCCCTCCCTACCCCCAGGAGAAGAAATGCTTGAGTGAAAACTGATGTGTCCATAAGGAGATACACTAATTTCTGTATAAAAAGGTGTTTTGTAACTTAGGGCTTTCTATTATCTAAGAATGCATAGAAGACTTATCAACTTCCCTTACCTCCTGGAAGAAGATGAACCACCCCTTCCAAAGCAGATGAAAGGAACAGTAAGTGATGAAAATAAGCCTCAGGTTTATACTCTACAAATGCTGCCCATTCAACACATCAGTTAACAAACTGGGATGTAAGAGGAAGTAGATGGTTTGGGGGTAAAAAAATCAAAATGATGGTGAACCTGAGTTGGCATCTCAGAAGCAAGACTGAGGCCAATAACAAATTAAAGGGTCATCTGCTTAGAAGTAGTAGTTGATGCTGCGGAGTCATAGGCACTGGAGGGAGAATGTTGAAACAGGTCAAGACAAAGTTTTGAATGATAACTGGAAAAATCAGAAAAAGTTTGTAAAAGCCACTGGGGATAATGCAACTTGACATCAAGAAGATGTTAGACTGCTGGACCAGCAAGCTCCCCTGAGCACATAAAGTAACCATTTATGGTGCAACCAATCTGTATGTCTCACACCTTCTTCCAGCAAAGCCAGCAATGGAGGGACCCAGAACTGGGCACTGCGTCATCAGTGAAATGGCTGACTTGGTATCATGGTAGGAAAGATAATGGGCTAATAAAGCAGGGAAGATCCAAAGATGAAGAAATGACAATAAGGATGCAAACAAAAGCCAGCAGAAGTGAAGGAAGTGAAAAGTAAGCCATGGTTAAGAAAAAAAAGTCAAGTTTTAGATCCTAGGAGTGAATCCATTTCAAGTGATGATGAGATTGGCCTTCAGAGTATAGGGACAGAGGTCATAGATTTGAGGCTTTATGGTAAAAATGGTCACCAAAAAGAGTACCCAAATCACCAAAGTTTAGGTCAGGAAGTTGGGCAAGGAGAAAGATTATTTTTGGTTCATAAACTGACACCTGTATTCGGAAAGCAAGGAGAGACAGAACAAAGAGGCAAGCCACTTCACATTGGTAGGTGGCAGATTTTTTTTTAGAGTTTATTTATTTATTTAATTGACCAAGAGAGAGACCAACGAGAGAAGGAACACATGAGGGGGAGTGGGAGAGAGAGAAGCAGGCTTCCCATTGAGCAGGGAGCCTGGTGTGAGGCTCAATCCCAGGACTCCGGGATCATGACTTAAGGCAAAGGCAGACATTAATGAGTGAGCCACCTAGGTGCCCCTATATTATCTGGTAGGTGGCAGATTTAATAAGCAAGGAAAGTTACATACAATGTTTGTCTTGGGCAGCTGCAAGACAAGTAGATCGCCACACCTACTTGCTAGAATCTTAAAAGTTTATACTGAGACCGCAACTGGTTTTGGTCATATATACCATTCAGATGGTCTCAATAACACCTTACTGTCTCAAGACTGCATCCTTGAAACAGCTTCCACTGTGGGAATGGTGGGCAGAATGTACATTCCAAGGATGGGGCAGGGTACAAGGAACCTCTCATGGTCTAGATCCAGCTCACAAATGGTCACATCCTCTTGGTGACCTCCCCAAACAAGCATGAACTTTGATCTAAAGTCAACCAATTTGCCTGATGCTTCATTCATTCTGCTTAAGAAGGCATTTTTTTTTAGATTTTTATTTCTTTAAAGTGTATACATTTAAATTAGAGGCATTAAAAGGATTAAACTTCCATCATCTGTTAAACTAATGTATCCTCCATTCCGTGGATAATATTGGATGATATAAGCATTATTGGAAATTTAACCCATTTTTAAAAATCATCTGAACTTACAGATAATCTCAGATAAAATATGGACAAATCAAAACTCTAAGCATCTCTGATCATGGCAGATTAAAACCACTGAAAGCACAACCTGATCCTATACTGGCTTCACATTTCAGGTGATATTTAGTGATCTGTAATTGTTCATCCCGGGGGCTAAAATTGTTTATTGAGCTCTTACTATGTGCCAGGAATTGTGGATATAAACATGAGTAAATCTTTTTTTTTTTAAAGGCTTTTTTAATTTATTTATTTGACAGAGATCACAAGTAGGCAGAGAGGCAGGCAGAGAGAGGAGAGGAGGAAGCAGGCTCCCCGCCGAGCAGAGAGCCCGATGCGGGGCTCAATCCCAGGACCCTGGGATCACGACCCGAGCCAAAGGCAGCAGCTTTAACCACTGAGCCACCCAGGCGCCCCAAACACGAGTAAATCTTAAGAAGAAAGAGTTTAGCTACTCAGGTCCCACAGAGATTTAAGTCTAGGCTGAGGTTGCCAGGTTTAGCAAATAAAAATACAGGATGCCCAGTTAAATTTGAACTCAGATAAACAAAGGAAAAAATTTTTAGTATACGTATGTCCCAAATATTGCATGGAACATTTATACTAAAAAAGTATTCATTGTGTTTGTCTGAAATTTAAATTTAACAGGGCAGGGGCACCTGGGTGGCTCAGTGGGTTAAAGCCTCTGCCTTTGGCCCAAGTCATGATCCCAGAGTCCTGGGATCCAGCCCTGAATCGGGCTCTCTGCTGGGCGGGAAGCCTACTTCCCCCACCCCCCTCTCTCTGCCTGCCTCTCTGCCTACTTGTGATCTCTGTCTGTCAAATAAATAAATAAAATCTTTTGAAAAAAATAAATAAATTTAACTGGGCATCCTGTATTTTATCTGGCAACCCTAATTTCAGTTTTTCATTTTGTTTTTCTTTCTTTTTTTTTTTTTTTTTTTTTTGTCTGTAAGAAAAGGGCTTTAGCAAGAGGACATCTTTAAAGCAAACAGGAAAAGAAATAATTACAAACTATGTTCTGCTTATTCTGCCAACTCATTTTATTTATTTCCATTAGAGGACAGAACCTGCTCATCCTAACTAACCCTTAATCAGGCACCCTTCCTTGTTATATGCTTATATAGCACACTATACTTTTTTTTAATTAACTTTATTTTTTAGATTTTTTTTAATTTATTTATTTGACTGATAGAGAGATCTCAAGTAGGCAGAGAGGCAGGTAGAGAGAGAGGGAAGGGGAAGCAGGCTCCCCGCTGACCAGAGAGCCCGATGTGGGACTCGATCCCAGGACCCTGAGATCATGACCTGAGCCAAAGGCAGCGGCTTAACCCACTGAGCCACCCAGGTGCCCTAATTAACTTTATTTTTTAGAGCAGTTTTAGGTTCACAGCAAAATTGAACAGAAGTTAGAAGGATTTCCCATATACCTTCTATCCCCACATATATTATCTCTTTTACAATCAACATTCTCCACCAAAGTTGTACCTTTGTTATAACTGATGAACCTATACTGACATATCATTATCACCCAGAGTCTATAGTATACATTATGGTTCATTCTTGGTGTTATAACTACTCTTGGTTTGGACAAATGTCTAATGACATATATCTATCATTACAGTATCTTACAAAATAGTTTCACTGCCCTTAAAATCCACCATCTATTTATTCCTTCACTGATCTTTTTGCTGTCTCCACAGTTTTGCCTTTTCCAGAATGTCTTATAGATAGAATGATACCTATTGGTATGATTCAATCATAGGCTTTTCAGATTGGCTTCTTTCACTTAGTAATATTCATTTAAGTTTCCTTCATGTCTTTTCATGGCTTGATAACTCATTTCTTTTTAGCACTGAAGACTATTCCATTGTCTGAATATGCCATGATTTATCTATTTACCTATGAAAGGACATCTTGGTTGCTTCCAAGTTTTGGCAATTATGAATAAAGCTGCTGTAAACATCTGTAAGCAGGTTTGTGTGTGGATATAAATTTTCAGCTCCTTTGCATAAATACCAACACATTATTGCTGGATCATAGGGTAAAAAGTATATTTAGTTTTATAAGAAACCACCAAACTATCTTCCAAAGTGGTTGTAGCATTTTTCATTCCCACCAGCAATGAATAGGAATTCCTACTGTACTAAATTCTCACCAGCATTTGGTGTTGTCAGTGTTCTAGGTTTTGGCCATTCTAATAGATGTGTAGTGGTATCTCGTTGTTTCACACTATACTTTGTCATATGAGTACTGCTGTATTAGCTTAGGATAAAAGTTTATTTGTCATAATAACAATTAAGGGGGGGAAACTGGCAAGGTTATCCTTTATGGATAACTTCCATCTCTAAGTCCAAGGTACTACTCAGATTGTTACCACTCATCTGCCAGTGGGCTAACAGAAGGAGGACAAGAAAGGTATAAGGTAACTAAATTTCATTTCAAGGATGAGACATGGAAGTGACACCAATCATTTTTATTAACATGAACTGACATCCAGTTCATGCTTCGCCACTCCTAATTGCAAGGGAAGCTGGGAAATGTAGTTTATAGCACCATGACTGCTTCTACTCCAGGAGACTCCATTACTAAGAAGAAGAGGAGAGTAGATGGGGAGGGGGCAATCAGAAATCTCTGCCAAAACTTATTCCATGGTAATTAGGTAATTATTTGTCTAATTATTAATTTAAGGCTCTGCCTCACCCATCTAGTCTGTAAGCTTCATGAGAGCAAAGAAATCCAGCTAGTTCATCACTCTTATCTCTGGAGTCTAGGACATTATCTCAAGTATTCCATAAATACTTGTGAAAAGAAGAGACTGAAGAAGAATGGAGAGTTACTCCCCCAAGGTCTCTGCCCTCCAGCTTCCATGCTTCTTCCCCTAACCAAATGCTCTGTGGGGCTATCCTCACTGGTGTCCACTGATTGTCCTCCTCTGAGGATCTGGCTCTGCTCTCCTTTCTTCTCTGCCTGGGCCTGTCTATCTCTGAGTCCTGCAAAACAGCATCTTCTCTCAGCCACGTAGCCCCCAGAAATATCTTCTGTGGTTCCATCTGTCCACTTGGCATATCTGTTCATCTGTCCACATGGGTACTTGGCATAGCTCAAACTAAACAGGCCAATGACCAGTCTACACCTTTGCTATAGGGTCCTCCTCCTAAAATGATCACATCTGTATATTTACTCACACAGACTCAGAGGAATCACAATAACTCCCACCCTCCCCCCAGTACCATACAGGATTCTAATTTTGTCTTGGGCTATCTGAGTAATAAAGTTCAGATTCCCATCTCCAGATAAGGGGCTGAACCCTCACCAAAGAACACTGCCCTGCCTAAGGGCAAAGGATCATATCCTCAAATGAATGCTCCTTGTTTTAAAGAGATTGACCATATACCTAAATTGGCACTTCATGTGCTAACATTCCAGAATGGGTAGAATTATCCAGTTGCCTAGAGCATCTGCAATGGTTGAGATTCTAAGTAAAGTTTGACTTTAAAACACTGTGCAACTTACCAGAGACAGGAGACACTTGGAGACAGACAGACAGTTTAGGTTCACATCCCATCTCAGACACTTACTAGCTGTGTGATCTAGGGCAAGTGACTTACCTCCCTGAACCTAGATTTCTATACCTGTAAAACATGGATAATAATAGTACCTACTTCATAGGGGTTTCATAAGGATTACGATATATATTTAATATATATCGTATATATTACGTATATATATATCGTATATATCTATATATCGTATAGATTACGATATATATTTAATATATATTTAATATAATAAATATATTGTATTTTGTAAGTGTGATGGGTTGTTTGTTTGTTTGTTAATGGCCACAAATTCCTTCCCACTACTCCTACCGAAAATTGAAATACATGTCCTCTCCCACTGGGTTTGGGTGGACTTGTGACTGCTTTGACCAATAGAGTTCAGTGGACAAGATCTCCATGGCCAAGTCAGGAAAAGCCATACATATGCTGCCTGGTTCTCTTGGGGTGCTTGCTCTGGGAAAAGTTAGCTCCCATATAAGAAGTCTGACTAGCCTAAGTTCACCATGATGGAGAGGCACATGCAGACACTCCAGGTAATAGTGTCAGCTGAGCTCCCCCTGGACAGCTAACAAACTGCTAACCACATGAGTGAGCCAGCTAGGACATCTAGCCCAGTAAAACCTCCAGATAAATAACATTGACTTTAACCTACACAAGAGCCACCAGCTGAGCCCTTTCCAGATTCCTGACCCACAAAACCAAGAAAAGTTTATACCATGACATATTCGGGTTGTTTGTTACACAACAATAATAACCAGAACAAAGAACAATACTAAATGGTAGCAGATATTAATATTAATGCTGCTTCTCAGTACATAAGCCCTAGAACAGGGCCTCTTGTTTCCAAAGTGGGAATACCAAGGGGTTTCACAGCTCAGACTCCTGCCTACACTTAGAGTTCCCTCTCTTCAGAGCTTGGTTTCTTTCCAATTTCTGCTAGGTTTCTGTCTAACTTCTAGATCAAGAAAGTCTGGATAAACTTCAGATAAACACTTTAAAATTATTTCCTGGAAGCTCACCAAACTGAACATGTGAATCCTCCCCAGTCTGCACAACTGAAAACAAGTTATATAATTTCTGTTTCTCAGGGCGGAAAGGGCTGTGCAAGACAGAGAACACTGGGACTGTTGCCTGTCGTCTGGAATCACATTTTAAATAAATAGACAAAGTGAACTGCACAGAAATGATGAATAATGAAATGGTAGAAATAGAAATTAGAGAGCAGTGGGGACTACAGAAGCTATTTCTGTCTCTCACTGAGAATTCCTAATGGCTTAGGTTAGGTGTTTATTTCTAAGGGATTAGATTATTTTTAATGTCTTTGAACATCACGCCTCCATGACATCCATTATTTCCAAATGACTGCAATGTACTTCTCAGATCTAAACATCACCAAAGGATTGAGGAACAGCTTGAGGTTTATACTGAATGTGTATGTTTTTCCTTCAGCTATTTAAAATGTTCCATTTGTTATCTCAATTATTTATGGAATTCATTCTCTGATGAGGAAGTGATTTTCTGTAGAGACTGGAATTATTTTAAGTGAATTTTTTCCTCCTTTCTTCACTGATCAACACTTTCCAGTCCATCCATTTAGGATGGTATCATCTAGGATAGCATTAGAATCTTCCTGAAGATGGAAAATAAGTGGAGATCAGATTTGGACTGTATAGATACTACATTCATGGCTGCATCTTCTCCACCTACTCCATACTTTCAGGATGTCCTGTGGCATGTTTTAGAAACAACTGCAAATGTGCAACTATTTTTAAAACATTCAGGATTCTGGAATCATTATGGCAATCTTTATTCTTCTAAAATTCATGTAAATATCTAGAAAATTTCAATTATATTGTTCATGCTAGGGTGTCTTGTTCCCCAAACTTGACTGATCATCAAAACCACCAAGGGATTTTTTAAAAATGCAGATTCCTGGATTTTGCCCCAGAAAAAAACTGGAGTCAGAGTCTCTGTAAAAAGGGACTCAAGAGGGATGCCTGGGTGGCTCAGTTGGTTAAGCGGCTGCCTTCAGCTCAGGTCATGATCCCAGTGTCCTGGAATCGAGTCCCACATTGGGCTCCTTGCCCAGCAGGGAGCCTGCTTCTCCTTCTGCCTCTGCCTGCCTCTCTGTCTGCCTGGGCTCACTCTCTCTCTCTCTCTAACTAATAAATAAATAAAATCTTAAAAAAAGGGGGGGTACTCAAGAATTCATGTGTATATAATAATCTTTCTGGTGATTTGATGGGCTGCTAGCTTTGATAGTCTCAGCCCAACTGCACCCACACCTCACTATAAAGCCTCAAGAGAAAGGAACTGTAAGTAAGCAGGTAACATGTGAGCAATAAGAGGAAGCTTCATCCAGAAACTTCCCAGGCCAGGAGAAGACTAACAGAACTCCCTTCCAGTTACTCAATTAACAAGCAAACATCTTTTAAGGATCTAGTATGAATAAATGATGAGATGGAAGGAAACTGAAGAATATCACTTATTCTCTACCATCAAGAAACAGAACTATTCATTCTTTCATTCATTCATTCAACAAATATTTATTGAGCACTGGCCATGTAGTAGGTAATATTCCAAACACTGGTGATACAGTGCTAAACAGACATAGTTCCTGTCTTCATGGATATGGTACTGAACATTACATTACCTTTTTAGGAAGGTAAGCAGGTAACATATGAACTTGGCTCTGACGATTGCATCAGGCAGTTCACTAGGCAGCAGCAATACAGCACTTATCAAAACTGAGAATCTCCTTACATTCTGCACCCCAGATACTTCATTTGCCTCACTCTAGTCCCAATCATAAGGTTCGGAGGTATTCTAGGTAGGTTCAGTGTATGTGTAAAGACAAGAAAATGCCAAAGATTATTCAGAAAATGATGAATAATCTAGTGTGGCTTAAGTGCAGAATACACAGGTAGGGAGAATGGCTGGAGATTTTGCTGTGGATGAGGTGAGACTTCCCAGCTGTTATCTACAAACAATTTAGAAGTTCTGTGAATGCCAAATGTTTCTACTCTGGAGATAAAAATCATATTCTCCATTTTATATTTTTGAAGGTTCACTCTGATGGTAGGATAAAAATAAAAGAGGGGGAAAGTCTTGGAGACCAAGAAACAAAGTCACTATTATAGTAGTGCCAGAAAAAGGTAATAAATATTTGAATTGAAGCAATGGCCTAAAAGGAAAGGAAGTTTTGTTAGTCAGGGCTATAGGGAGGTTGACAAGAAAGGAAAATTCTAGGGCCACCCAAGCTGAAGAGTCTAACTATGCACTTCAGAGGAAGAGTAAATGAAACACAAACAAAAAGAAGTAAACTTGCCTCTTCCATCCTTAGCACTGCCCAAAAGGGAAAGGTGTTTGGTTGTTGTTGTTTTTTTTTTAATTTTTTAAATTCACTACCACAGAACAGCTCTCACATAGGTTTGTGGTCCAAATTCATGACAACTACATGATAAGTACACACACATACATACACACACACACCCTCAAGTATAAAATTTAAAGCTAGGCCTGGGTTAGAAATATGCCAAGGTAAATGGCAGAAGCAAACAAAAATCCTCATTAGAGTGATATCATCATCCGAGGCCTCAGAAAATTTTCATAGATAAAGTTCCAAGGGCAACAAACTGTTCACAGTATAAAAGTACAAAACACAGAGAAACAATATACCCTGAGTGAGAGTCAGGAAAACAATAGAACAATAGTCAATCCCACAAAGACTTCAGATACTGGAACTGTACAACACAAAATGAAAAATAGCCATGTTCTACATGTTTAAGGGAAAAGACAACTTTGAAAATATGACCCAGAATGTATTGCAGGGAGACAAAGAAACAGAAATATAAAATAGAAGTCTGAGGCATAGAGAATAATGTAAGAGAGTCCAAGTTGTGTCCAAATAGAATTTAGGAGGAAACAATAAAAGAAGGAGGAAGAGGCACTCTTCAAGAAAACCATGGCTGAGAATTTTCCGAAACTGGTGAAAGATAGCAATCTTCATATCAAGACAATTTCCTTAAGAAATTCTCCCTAAGACCAATCAGGAAAACTTCAGAACACAAAAGAAAAAGAGAAAATCATGAAAAGGGAGAAACAAGATCATCTGCATAGAAATGACAGTTACAGCTGAAATCAAAGCAAAAATGAGAGTCAAAAGACAGTGAGGCAATATCTATAAGTGCATAAAGAAAATAACTGTCATCTTAGATGTGTATATCCAAAGAAACTTCTTTCAAGAACAATGAATAATTAAAGTCAATTTCTTGAAAGAATTAAAGTAAAAAAATGGAATGAATTTACCACCAATAAACCTCTGATAAAGTAAATTCTAAAGGATATACTTCAGGAATAAAGAAAAATAACCGGGATGAAAGATCTAGATTCAAGAAAGGTAGTGGTCATCAATATTAGTAAATATATGAGGAAATCTAAACAAATATTAATTGTTTAAAATAATAATAAGTGGTTGAAGAATCCAAGATGGTGGAGGAATAGGAGACCTTTATTTCATCTGGTCCCAGGAATTCATCTAGAGAGCTATCAAATCATTCTGAACACCTGTGAACACAACCAGAGATCAAAGAAAAGAACAGCTGCAACTCTACAAATAGAAAAGTGACCACTTCCTGCAAGGTAGGCAGTGCAGAGAAGTGAATCTGAAGAAATAAAAGGGAAGATAAACCACGGGGGAGCCTCCGTAAGTTGGCTACAGTTAAGTGATATTGCAGTGGAGTGCAGAATCGGAACTTTTAGAAGTCTGCTCTGGTGAGGCACCATCCAGCCTGAAAGGTGCTCAGGTTGCTAAGTGGGGGCAGAACTCTAGGTGGGACAGGGTGGTCTCAGGATCCCCGGGGTCACAGGAATACAGAGGGTGCCTGAGTGTGGCAGAGCTCCCAGGCATCCACCCCGGGGAAGCCAGCTACAAACAGTGTATCAAGGAATGGGCACTCATCTGGGGGCTGCTGGAAACTGTGAACCATAGCACAGTCAGGTAACTGCTCTATGAGCTGGAGCCCAACAAGTGGCAGAACCAGAAAACCCACTCCTCCAGGGTTTTGAGACTCCAAATGGGGGTTGTATGCCTGAGACAGAAACACTCAGTCACGGGCCAGGCCAGGTGACTGTGGAGTCTGGCTGGAGACCAGAGAAAAAGAAGTGATTGACTGTTTTTCTCTGAGAACACACTGAGTGGGGAGGGGGCAGTGAGAGCTTTCAGTTCTGGGCTGGAGATTGGGAGGCCACCATTTTGATTCTCATCCTCTAAAGCTGTGCCTTCAGGGAACAAAAGCCACAAAGAGCAAACAAGAGCAGAAAACCTAGCCTAGCCCCCTGGCAAGGGCAGTGCAATTCTGCCTGGAGCAAAGACACTTGAGAATCAATGCAACAGGCCCCTCCCCCAAAAGATCAGCAAGAACAACCAGCCAAGACCAAGTTTACCCATCAAAGAGAACTATAAAACTCCTTAGTGCTCTAAGGAAATACAGGATGTAGAATTCATGGCTTTTCCCCCATGATTCTTTAGTCTTTCAACTTTAAAATTTTTTTAAATTTTTTTCTCTTTCCTTTTTCAACCAACTTATTTTATCAACTCTTTTTTTAAATCAGTTTTTTAAAATATTTTATTTATTTATTTCACAGAGATATAGAAAACACAAGTAGGCAAAGCAGCAGGCAGAAGGAGATGATAGCAGGCTCTCCACTCAGGAGGGAGCCCAGTGCTGGGCTTGATCTCAGGACCCTGGAATCATGACCCGAGCCAAAGGCAGCCACTTAATCAACTGAGCCACCCAGGCACCCTTTTTTAAATCATTTTTAATTTTCATTTTTACAGTTACATTCTATCCCTTCATTGTATTTAATTTCATTTTTGTATATGTGTGTGTGTGTATGTGTGTGTATATATATATATATGTATATATATATATATATATATATATATTTCTTTCTTTCTTTACAATTTTGGGATGCAATATCTTCTAACAGACCAAAATACACCCAAAATCTAGTGTATGGCTGTGTGATCATAGTCTCTTTTTTGTTTTCTTTTTTTCTTCTTCCTTTATTTTTTGTTTTTTGGGGTTTGTTTTGTTTTGTTAAAGTCTTCTTTAATTTTCATCTTTACACTTATATTTTCCTTTCAATGTATTAATTTTATTTTTGTATTTATAAATTTTTCTTTCTTTATAATTCTGAGATGTATTTTCACAAACTGAGCAAAATACACTCAGGAGATAGTGTATTGCTCTGTTCTGATCACCCATCTGTTCATAAGCCTTCCTATTTGGTGGTTGTTTTCTCCTCTTTTGTTTTTTCTTGTCTTTTAATTTTCATTTTTACAATCACATTCTATCCTTCCATTGTATTTAATTTTATTTTTGTACATATAGAAGTTTTTGCTTTCTTTACAGTTTTGGGATCCAATTTTCTAAAAAACAGACTAAAATACAAACAGAATCCCACGTATTGCTCTGTTTTGTTTGCCTGTCTGATTATATTCCCTTTTTTACTTTTTTAAATTTATTTTTTCATTTTTGGGTCTTCTGATTTAAGTGTCTATTTCTCTGAGGTCATTACTGCCATATTAGTATTTTGTTCTCTCGTTCATCTATTCTTCTCTGGACAGAATGACAAGATGGAAAAAACTCAGCTCAAAAAAGAGAATAAGAGGTGTACATACTGCCACAAACCTAATCAGTATGGGCATAAGTAAGATGTTGGAACTAGAGTTCAGAATAATGATTATAAAGATACTAGCTGGACTTGAAAACAGCATAGAAGACACTAGAGAATCCCCTTCTGGAGAAATAAAAGAACAAAAATATAACCAATCGAAATAAAAAAGGCTATGAATGAGATGCAATAAAAAATGGAGGCTCTAGAGCACATATGGAACCTTCTCCAGAATAGATTACACACTGGGTCACAAATCAAGTCTCAACTGGTACCAAAAAATTGGGATCATTCCCTGCATATTTCCGGACCACAATGCTTTGAAACTAGAACTCAACCACAAGAGGAAATTTGGAAAGAACTCAAACACACGGAGGCTAAAGAGCATCCTACTAAAGAATGAATGGGTCAATAAGAAACTTAACAAAGAATTTAAAAAATTCATGGAAACAAATGAAAATGAAAATACAACTATTCAAAATCTTTGAGATGTAGCAAAGATGGTCCTAAGAAGGAAGTATATACCAACACAAGCCTTTCTCAAGAAACCAGAAAGGTCTCAAATATACAACCTAACCTTATACTTAAAGGAACTGGAGAAAGAACAGAAAATAAAGCCTAAACCAACAGGAGAAGAGAATTGATAAAGATTTGAAATAAATGAAATAGAAACCAAAAGAACAGTAGAATAGATCAATGAAACTAGAAGCTGGTTCTTCGAAAGAATTAATAAGATTGATAAACCCCCAGCCAGACTTATCAAAAAGAAAAGATAAAGGGCCCAAATTAATAAAATCATGAATGAAAAAGGAGAGATCACAACCAACACCAAAGAAATACAATTATAAGAACATATTATGAGCAACTATATGCCAATAAATTAGCCAATCTGGAAGAAATGGATGCATTCCTAGAGACATATAAACTACCAAAACTGAACCAGGAAGAAATAAAAAACCTGAACAGACCCATAACCAGCAAGGAAATTGAAGCAGTAATCAAAAAATCTCCCAAAAAACAAGAGTCTAGGGCCGATTGTCTTCCCATGGGAATTCTACCAAACATTTAAAGAAGAATTAATACCTATTTTTCTGAAGCTCTTTCAAAAAGATAGAAATGGAAGGAAAACTTCCAAACTCATTCTATGAGGCCAGCATTTCCTAGATCCCAAAACCAGACAAAGACCCTATCAAAAAGGAGAATTACAGACCAATATCCCTAAAGAACATTCTCAACACAATACTAGCCAATAGGATCCAACAGTACCTTAAAAGGATTATTCACCATTACCAAGCGGGATTTATTCTGGGCTGCAAAAGTGGTTCAACATCCACAAATCAATGTGATACACAACATTAACAAAAGAAAGGATAATAACCATATGATCCCCTCAATCAAAACAGAAAAAACATTTGACAAAGTACAGCATCCTGTCTTGTTTAAAAATCTTCACAGTGTAGGGATAGAGGGAACATACCTCAATATCATAAAAGCCATATTATAAAAAGCCCACAATGAATATCATTCTCAATGGTGAAAAACTAAGAACTTTTCCCCTAAGGTGAACATGGCAGGGATGTCCACTGTCACCACTGTTGTTCAACATAGTACTAGAAGTCCCAGCTTCAGCAATCAGACAACAAAAAAGAAATAAAAGGCATCTGAACCAGCAAAGAAGTAGTCAAACTCTCACTTTTCCCAGATGATATGATTCTCTATGTGGAAAACCCAAAAGAATTTACCCCAAAATTGCTAGAACTCCTGCAGGTATTCAGCAAAGTGGCAGGATATAAAATCAATGCACAGAAATCAATTGCATTTCTATGTACTAAAAATGAGACAAAAGAAAGAGAAATTAAGAAGTTGATCCCATTTATAATGTACCAAAACCAGAAGATCCCTAGGAAAAAAACCTAACCAAAGAGGAAAGGATCTGTACTCTATAGAAAACTATAGAATACTTATGAAAGAAATTGAGGAAGACAAAAAGAAATGGAAAAAAGTTCCATGCTCACGGATTAGAAGAACAAATATTGCGAAAATGTCTATGCTACGTGGAACAATCTACACATTCACTGCACTCCCTATCAAAATTCCATCAACTTTTTTCACGAGCAAGAACAAATAATCCCAAAATTTGTATGGAATCAGAAAAGATCTCAAAGCCAAAAGAATGTTAAAAAAGAAAACCAAAACTGGTGACATCACAATTCTGTACTTCAAGCTCTATTACAAAGCTGTAATCATCAAATCAGTATGGTACTGGCACAAAAACAGACACACAGATCAATGCAACAGAATAGAGAACCCACAAAAGGACCTTCAACTCGACGGTCAACTACTCTTCAACAAAGCAGGAAAGAATATCCAATGGAAAAAACACAGTCTCTTCAACAAATGATGTTGGGAAAATTGGAAAGCCACATGCAGAAGAATGAAATTGGACTATTTCCTTACACCATACACAAAAATAGACTCAATGTGGATCAAAGACATCAAAATTTTAGAAGGGAACATAGGTAGCAACCTCTGTGACCTTGGCCACAGAAACTTCCTGCTATACACGTCTCCAAAAGCAAGAGAAACAAAGGCAAAAATGAATTATTGGGACTTTATCAAGATAAAAAGCTTTTGCACAGCAGAGGAAACAGTTGACAAACCAAAAGATAACCGACAGAATGGGAGAAGATATTTGCAAATGACTTATCAGATAAAGGACTAGTACCCAAAATCTATAAAGAACTTACAACTCAACATCCAAAGAACAAATAATCCAATCAAGAAATGGGCAGAAGACAATAAACAGACATTTCTCCAAAGACATCCAAATGGCCAAAAGAAATGAAAAAAAATGCTCAACATCGCTTAGCATCAGGGAACTACAACTCAAAACCACAAGGAGGGACCACCTCACACAAATCAGAATGGCCAAAATTAACAAGCCAGGAAATGACAGATGTTGGCAAGGATGCAGAGGAAGGGGAGCCCTACTACACTGTTGGTAGGAATGTCAGCTGGAGCAGCCACTCTGGAAAACAGTATGGAGGTTCCTCAAAAAGTTGAAAAATAGAGCCATCCTACAACCTAGCAATTGCACTACTGGGTATTTACCCCAAAAATACAACTCTAGTGATCCAAAGGGACACCACCTGCACCCCAATGTTTATAGCAGCAATGTCCACAATAGTCAACTATGGAAAGAGCCCAGATATCCATCAACAAAGTAATGGATAAAGAACATGTGATATATATATACACACACACATACAATGGAATACTACAAAGCCATCAAAAAAATGAACTCTTGCCATTTGCAATGAAATGGATGGAACAAGAGTATTATGCCAAGTGAAATAACTCAATCAGAGAAAGATAATTATCATATGATCTTACTATATACGGAATTTAAGAAACAAAACAGGATCATAGTGGACGAGAGGAAAAAATAAAACAAGACAAAACTAGAGAGAGAGACAAACCATAAAAGACTCTTATTTTTTTTAAGATTTTATTTATTTATTTGACAGAGAGACAGTGAAAGAGGGAATACAAGCAAGGAGAGTGGGAGAGGGAGAAACAGGCCTCCCACTGAGCAGGGAGCCCTATGTAGGGCTCAATCCCAGGACCCTGGGAAGATGACCCAAGCAAAGGCAGATGCTTAACAACCGAGCCACCCAGCCACCCAGAGACTCTTAATCACAGGAAACAAACTGAGGATTGCTGGAGGGGTGGAGGTGAGGGGATGGGGTAACTGGGTGATGGACATTAAGGAGAGCATGTGATGTAATGAACACTGGGTATTCTATAAGACTGATGAATCACTGACCTTTACTTCTGAAAACAATAATACATTATATGTTAATTAATTGAATTTAAATTTTAAATAATATAAAAAACAAAAAAGAAAGAAGAATATGTAATGGGAGGAAAGTCAGGATAGAACTAAAATACCGAAAAACAGTAACATAAAATAAGATAAAATAATATAAAAAACAAAAAAGAAAGAATAATATGTAATGGGAGGAAAGTCAGGATAGAACTAAAATACCGAAAAACAGTAACATAAAATAAGAGAGGATGGTCAGAAGTATAATAGTCTATGGTCAAAGTACTGTTAGGAAGGAAGCCAAAAATATGTATAAACTTTAGACTTTGTTAAATAGACATGTTAAAATATAAATGAGAGCCACGAAAAAAACAGATATAAAATACAAGAGCTCTAAACAGAGAGGAGGTTAGCTTTGGTAAGAACTAGAAACCCTAGAAGATCCCTAGTAAACCTATTTTTTTTAATTTCCTATTAAGAAAATATCAGACAAATTCTTACATTTTAAGGAACAGGTCACTGAAATCTTAGGTAAACTACTGAAGAAAGGAGAAAAAGAGAAAGTTCTCCACAACCCATTTTTCCGAGACATGTATATCCTTGATACAGAAATCTGATAAGGACCAAAAAAAGAAAAAAACTGTCAAAATAGATACTAAAATCCTACATGAAATATTAACAATTCAAATTCAACAGTGTACAAGAAAGATAATTTACAATGACTGAATTGAATATATCCCAGGATGCAAAGTTGGTTTAACATTAGAAAATCAAATTAAGGGGCGCCTGGATAGCTCAGTCATTAAGCATCTGCCTTGAGCTCAGGTCCTCATCCCAGGGTTCTCAGATCCTGCTCCGATCAGGTCCACCAGGCCCCCTGCTCTGAGGGAAGCCTGCTTCCTCTCTCCCACTCCCCCTGCTTGTGTTCCTGCTCTTGCTCTCTCTTTGTCAAATAAACAAATAAAATCTTTAAAAAAAAAAGAAAAAGAAAATCAAATTAACAGAAATTGCCATGCTATAATATAAAAGAAAACCACATGCTTGTCTCAATAGAGGCATAAAAAACATACAAAATCATCCAGTGAAATTTGACTTCCATCTACTTCTAAACTGTTCAAATTAATGAGAGTTTATAATAGCAAATAAGCATTACCTAAAGTCAGTGTAATATAAAATGTGTACAGTCTTTATCCCTGGTGGAACAGAAGGAAGACTACAAATAGACACATGCAGGTCAGTGGGTAAAGAATGAATTATTCTAATAAATATTTCTGGAAATAAATTCAAATAAACAAAGTGAAATTGGGTCACTACCTCACAATGTACATAAAAATCAATTCTAGTTCAATTAAAGACTTTAGTAATAAAAGCAACACTATAAAACATAGAAGACACATGGAAAAATAAACTTACAACTTCAGATACAGAAAGATGTCTTAAATAAGACACAAAATCTGCTAATTATGCTGGATAAATTTTATGCCTCTATTGGGGGGGCTATAAAAATTAAGAATTTCTGTGTTTGGGATTTGCATTGATTTCCTCCAAATCCTCCATAGCACTAAAGACAGCATCTTGACACACAACACATATCTACTGCTTTCCAAAGCTGGCTCTTCCAGCAGCCTACCAGATTCCATTCCCTAAGTTACTTCGCTCTAATTCTTACCTTCAGGGTCTATTTCCAATGGCTTCTTTCGAGTGTTGAGTCATTCCCCCTCTGTTACAAGACAACCCTCCCTTAACCTTGGGCCCCTCAGCTACTGATTTATTTCTCTTGAAAAAGTGATTTAGGATTACAGTTTCCATCCATGTCCATTGCTGAACTCCCTGAAGCCTGGCTTCTATAAAAATTAATAATAAAATGAACCCTTGTGTACCCAAAACCCAGCTTAAAAAAATAAAATATAAAGGATATTCTGTGTGTACCACCCTGATTCAATGACTCTCCTTCCTGCTCCCATCCCTCCCCTGATTAGGGTCTATCAGTTAGGGCCTACCATTCAGAATTTCTGTGTTTCTCCTATTTTTACCACCTATGTATTCCTAAACAATGCATCCTTGTTTCTTAGTTTCACAAGTCCACAGACAGAGAAAGAAACAAAATTGCCACTGACCAAGCATCTAATATGTAGATACTTCCATAAGGAAAAAGGGACTGGGAAGGAGAAAGAAAAGGAACTCTAAATTTACCACCTTTACATCTGAAATGTCGGAGAAATCACTTCAGTGTTTGAGAAAAGAAAAACTGATGAATCTCAAGTTTGGTGAGACAGGGGCTCAAAGTTGAGATAAAATTGAGGTTTTTTTTAAGATGTTGCATATTTTCACTTTCCTAAGTACATGGCTAAATATTTGTTAACTGCTAAAACTATATCATTAATTTCTTTACATGTCAATAAATATAGATATGCAATAACATTTATGTGATTTATTACTTTTTATTATGTTATGTAAGTCACCATACAGTAAGTATGTCATTTGTTTTTGATGTAGTGTTCCAAGATTCATTGCTTATGTTAACACCCAGTGTTCCATGCAATATACCCATCACCAGGCCAACCCATCCCCCTACCCTCTCCCCTTCAAACCCTCAGTTTGTTTCTCAGAGTCCCCAGTCTCTCATGGTTCATCTTCCCTTCTGATTTCCACCCTTTCATCTTTCCCTTCCTTCTCTTAATGTCCTCCATGCTATTCCTTAGGTTCCACAAGTAAGTAAAACCATATGATAACTGACTTTCTCTGCCTGACTTATTTCACTCAGCATAATCTCCTCCAGTCCCATTCATGTTGATGTAAAAGTTGGGTATTCATCATTTCTGATGGCTGAGTAATATTCTATCTTCTTTATCCATTCATCTGTTGAAGGGCATCTCGGCTCTTTCCACAGTTTGGCTATTGTGGACATTGCTGCTATGAACATTGGGGTACATATGGCCCTTCTTTTCACTATCTGTATCTTTGGGGTAAATACCCAGTAGTGCAATTGCCAGGTCATAGAGTAGCTCTATTTTTAATTTTTTGAGGAAACTTCACATTGTTTTCCAAAGTGGCTGCACCAACTTGCATTCCCACCAACAGTGTAAAAGGGTTTCCCTTTCTCCACATCCTCTCCAACATATGTTGTTTCTTGCTTTGTTAATTTTTGCCATTCTAACTGGTGTAAATGTGGTTTTGATTTGAATATGCCTGATGGCTAATGATGATGAACAGTTTTTCATGTGTCTGTTAGCCACTTGTATGTCATGTCTTCTTTGGAGAAGTGTCTGTTCATGTCTTCTGCCCATTTTTTGACTTAATTATTTGGTTTTTGGGTGTTGACTTTCAGAAGTTCTTTCTAGATCTTGGATATCAGCCCTTTGTCTGTAGTGTTATCTGCAAATATCTTTTCCCATTCCATGGGTTGTTTCTTTGTTTTGTTGACTGTTTCCTTTGCTGTGCAGAAACTTTTTATCTTGATGAAGACCCGAAAGTTCATTTTCACTTTTGTTTCCCTTGCCTTTGGAGATGTGTCTTGAAAGAAATTGGTGTGGCTGATGTCGAAGAGGTTACTGCCTATATTCTCCTCTAGGATTTCAATGGATTCCTATCTCTCATTGAGGTCTTTCATCCATTTTGAGTTTATCTTTATGTATGGTATAAAAGAATGGTCGAGTTTCATTCTTCTGTTTATAGCTGTCCAGTTTTTCCAGGACCATTTATTGAGGAGACTGTTTTTTTTCCATTGGATGTTTTTTCCTTCTTTGTCAAAGATTATTTGACCACAGAGTTGAGGGTCCATATCTTGGCTCTCTACTCTGTTCCATTGGTCTATGTGTCTGTTTTTGTGCCAGTACCATGTTGTCTTGGTGATCACAGCTTTATACTAAAGCTTGAAATCAGACATGATGATGCATCCAGCTTTTTCTTTTTCAACATTTCCTTGGTGATTCCAGGTCTTTTCTGGTTCCATACAAATTTTAGGATTGTTTGTTCCAGCACTTCGAAAAATACCAGTGGTATCTTGATTGGGATGGCATTGAAAGTACAGATTTCTCTGGGCAGCATAGACATTTTTTTTAATTTTTATTTTTTTAATTTCTTTTGAGTATACCAGAATTCATTGTTTATGCACCACATCCAGTGCTCCATGCAATATGTGCCCTCCATAATACCCACCACCAGGCTCACCCAACTTCCCATTCCCCGCCCCTTCAAAACCCTCAGATTGTTTTTCAGAGTCCATAGTCTCTCATGGTTCAACTCCCCCTCCAGTTTCCCTCAACTCCCTCTCCTCTCCATCTCCCCATGTCCTCCATATTATTTCTTATGCTCAACAAATAAGTGAAACCATATGATAACTGACTCTCTCTACTTGACTTATTTCACTCAGCATAATCTCTTCCAGTCCCGTCCATGTTGATAGAAAAGTTGGGTATTCATCCTTTCTGATGGAGACATAATACTCCATAGTGTATATGGACCACATCTTCCTTATCCATTCGTCCATTGAAGGGCATCTTGGTTCTTTCCACAGTTTGGCGACCATGGCCATCAGCACAGACATTTTAACAATGTTTATTCTTCCAATCCATGAGCATGGAGTGGTTTTCCATCTTTTTGCATCTTCAATTTTTTTTATGAGTGTACTGTAGTTCCTCAAATTTAGCTCCTTAATGTCTTTGGTTATGCAATAACATTTAAATGTTGTCCAGTATCCTATTATAATGAGACAATTATAATATATTGAAGTAATCTTTGCTTGTTAAAAATTGAGTTTGTTCCCATTCTTCTATCATTGTAAACATACATATGTACTTATATATATCTTTGTATCTTTTTGCACTTATTTAAATACTTAGGAGAAATTTCTAAAGGTGGAATACTGGACTGAAAGGGATGTACATATTAATACAAAGCTGAGCTCCAGAAAAAGTTATCATGAAGTACATTTCTATATGCAGGGTATTAAAGAGTCTATTTCTCCACATCTTCACCAATGCTGTTTTCATTCTTTTTTTATTTCAAACCGTCATCTCATAACAGACACTCAGTTCAAGATTCTATTCCCTTCATGAATCCTGTTCACTAATCAGAAGCAGAAGAGCTTCTGGGACCCCCCACCTGGCCTTTCCCAGCAGCCTCCTCAGGTCATGCTCAGGAATAGAATCAGAAGCCACAGAGAACAGTGTCCAGGAGGAGTCACTCTTCTAAAAGACATCCCCATCTGACCATGGCTGCCCTACCTTCTCTCACTTGCAGACAGACCTGTTGTTTCCATAAAAAGGGCTACACACAACATTTTCACTCCCAAAAGCAGTATGATTTGATAATAATTGGTAATTCATAGACTCTTAAAAGTTGACATTGGATGGGATGTCTGAAATCACCTGAAAGTGGAAGGGACTCACCTAACCTAACTCAAAAGTTTTCATTCTGGGCCAAATGTGTACTCAGATTCTGGTACCTACAGTAGTTTTTTTTTTTCCTTTTAAAGACATAACATATTGCAAAAACATTGAGAAAAAATTTTAAATACTATGTCATGCCTGTCAGAATGGCTAAAATTAACCACACGGGAAACAACAGATGTTGGTGACAATGCAAAGAAAGGGGGACCCTCTTACACTGTTGGTGGGAATGCAAACTGGTACAGTCACTCTAGAAAACAGCATGGAGTTTCCACAAAAAGGTAAAAATAGAACTATCCTACAACTCAATAACTGCACTACTTAGGTATTTACCCAAAGGATATAAAAGTATAGATTTGAAGGGCCACATGTACCCCAGCATTTATAGCAGCATTATCAACAACAGTCAAATTATGAAAAGAGCCTAAATGCCCTTCAACTGATGAATGGATAAACAAGATGTGGCACACATATACAACGGAATATTACTCAGCCATCAAAAAAATGAAATCTTGCTATTTGCAACAACGTGGATGCAACTAGAGGGTATTATGCTATGTGAAATAAGTCAGTCTAAGAAAGACAAATACCATATGATTTCACTCATATGTGGAATTTAAGAAACAAAACAGAAGAACATATGGGAAGGGGGTAAAAAAGAGAGTGAAACAAACCATAAGAGACTCTTAATGATAGAAAACTGAGGGTTGATGGAGGTAGAAGGATTGGGAATGGGCTAAACGAGTGAGGGTATTAAGAAGGGCACGTGTTATGGTGAGCACTAGATGTTATATGTAAGTGATTAATCACTAAATTCTACTCCCAAAACCAATATAATGCTATGTATTGGCTAACTAGAATTTAAATAAAAATGTGAAATAAAAGAAAATTTTTGAAAAAATTGTACAGAAATAGAAAATAAAGGTAATCCTAATGACTTCTATCATATATTTAGTGCAAACTCTGCTCCAGGCATCATACAAGGAGCTTGACTTCCATTAATTCTAATCTTTAAAAAAGACTTCAAGCTTAACCAAATAGGTAAAAGACCTAAACTCTGAAAACTATAAGACAATAATTTAAAAAAATTTAAGATGACACAAAGGAATAGAAAGATATTCCATGCCCATAGATAGGAAGAACAAATACTGTTAAAATGTCTGTACTACCCAAAGCAATCTACACATTTAATGTAATCCCTATCAAAATACAAGCAACACTTTTCACAGAACTGGAACAAACAATCCTAAAAATTGTATGGAACCACAACAGACCCTGAATAGCCAAAAACAATCCTGGAAAAAAAAAAAACAGAGGTATCTCAACTTCAGACTTCAAGTTATATTACAGAGCTCTAGTAATTAAAATACTATGGTACTGGCACAAAAATAGACACATAGATCAACAGAACTGAATATAAAGTCCAAAAATAAACCCACAGTTATATGGTCAATTAATCTTCAACAACAGAGTCAAGAATATGCAAGGGGGAAAAAATGGTCTCTTCAACAAATGGTGTTGGAAAAACTGGACAGCTACATACAAAAGAATGTATTCTTTCTTACACCATACACAAAAATAAACTCAAAAAGGATTAAGGACCTAAATATGAGAACCAAAATTATAAAAATCCTAAAAGAGAGCATAGGGAGAAATTTCTCTGGTATCAGCCATGACAACATCTTTCTAGATATGTCTCCTGAGGTAAGAGAAACAAAAGCAAAAATAAACTATTGAAACTACATCAAAATAAAAAGCTTCTGCACAGAAAAGGAAACAGTCAACAAAACCAAAAGACAAGCTATTGAATGGGAGAAGATATTTGCAAATTACATAGCCAATAAAGGCTTAGTATCCAAAATATATAAAGAACTTATACAACCCAACACCCAAAAACCAAATAATCCAATATAAAAATGGACAGAAGACATTAACAGGCTTTTCACAAAATGTACAGATGGCCAGTAACACATGAAAAGATGCTCAACATCATTCATATCAGAGAAATGCAAATCAAAACCATAATGAGATACCACCTCATTATCTGTCAGAATGGTTAAAATCAAAAATACAGGAAACAGGGGCACCTGGGTGGCTCAGTGGGTTAAAGCCTCTGCCTCCAGCTCAGGTCATGATTCCAGGGTCCTGGCATTGAGCCCCACATCGGGCTCTCTTCTCAGCAAGGAGCCTGCTTCTCTTCCTCTCTCTGTCTGCCTCTCTGCCTATTTGTGATCTCTGTCTGTCAAATAAATAATAAATAAAATATTTTTTGAATAAATAAATAAATACAGGAAACATATGTTGGTGAGGATGTGGAAAAACAGGAACCTTTATGTACTGTTGGTGGGAATGCAAACTGATACAGCCACTATGGAAAGTCCCTCAAAAAATTAAAAATAGATCTACTAGGGGTGTCTGGGTGGCTCAGTGGGTTAAAGCCTCTGCCTTCAGCTCAGGTCATGATCTCAGGGTCCTGGGATCGAGCACTGCATCGGGCTCTCTGCTCAGCAGAAAGCCTGCTTTCCCCTCTCTCTCTCTGCCTGGCTCTCTGCCTACTTGTGATCTCTGTCAAATAAATAAATGAAATCTTTTTTAAAAAATAGATCTACTGTATGATCTAGTAACTGCACTACTGGGTATTTACCTAAATAAAACAAAAATTCTAATTCAAAGGGATACATGCACCCCTATGTTTACTGCAGCATTATTTACAATAGCCAAATTATGGAAGCAACCCAAGCGTCCATTGATTGACAAATGGATAAATAAGATATGCATATATAAACAATGGAATATTACTCAGCCATAAAAAAGAATGAAATCCTTCCATCTGCAACAATATGGGTGGAGCTAGGGAGTATTATGTTAAATAAAATAAGTCAGTCAAAGACAAAATACTATATGATTTCACTCATATATGGAATTTAAGAAACAAAACAAATGAGCAAAGGGGAAGAAAAGAGACAAACCAAAAGCAGACTCTTTACTATAGAGAACAAACAGACGGTTACAAGAGGGGAGGTAGGTGGTGGGGATGGGCGAAATAGATGAAGAAGATTAAGAGTACACTTATCATGATGAGCACTGGGTAAAACATGGACTTATTGAATCACTATATCGTACACCCAAAATGAGTATAACACTGTATGTTAACTATCCTGGAATTAAAATTATACACACACACACAAACACACATACACACATATACATATATATATTTATTATTTATATATATAAAAAATTTTAAAAAATTTAAATAAAACAAGGCTCCAAGGTTGCCATTATTATCATCTTATTGTAAAAGAGTAAACCAAAGCTAAAGGAGGTTAAGTAAACCTCTTAGAATCACACAGCTACTAAATGACAGAACCAGCATTTAAAGCCAAGTTTGTTAGTTCCAAAGTCCACACATGGGCCACTATACTTTAGAGCTCAAAGCAAATCATGAAAAATGTTAGTGCAGGCTGGAGATGTGTTGAGTGGTAAAAAATGGGTTGACTCAGTGCAGCCTAGGACTTCTGGGGAAATTTTCAAAGGGCCAAGGGATACTTCCTCATCTCCAAATGCTGCCTGGTTTATTAAAAGCTCATTAAGTCCAATATTCCTAATGTAAAAGCTACTGGAGATTCCAGCGTGACAGATTCTGAGGTCAATATTAAGGTAATGGGTCCAGATTAAAGTCTTACACAAAGGAGCATTAATGCTAATTCCTACACAAATAAAAAGGCTTTGCTCGAAGGACAAAACACTTCGCAAATATTTTCCATTAATTCCCACATGTACCTTTACCAGTTGTAAAATGTGCTTCAGACAAAGTTTAAAACAGCAAAAATCCACTTCTTAAGCATCAACTGTTCAAACAGTACTCAGTTTTCATTTCCTTGATTCGAAATACATCATTCAATCTACGCATTAACTTCTAGGAAATAAAACTGAAATAATCACTATAAAAACAACATTAGAGACACCTGGGTGGCTCAGTTGTTAAATGTCTGCCTTTGGCTCAGGTCATAATCCCAGTGTCCTGAGATGGAGCCCCATATCGGGCTCTCTGTGCAGCAGGGACCCTGCTTCTCCCTCTCCAGCTCCCCTGTGCTTGCGTTCTCTCTCTCTCACTATCCACAAGTTGAGTAACTACAGGAGAATCAAGTCTGCATCATTAGTGCTCACTTGACATCCAAGGGTCAAAGATCAACACAGGTAGAATGCTTACAATTAGTCTTGTCCCCAAGTGGCATTTGTGTTCTCCCTCCTGTGGCTAAAGTCCTATGTGGAGGTGACCACACCACAGGCAATGACTAGACTCACAGCAGGCTCTAAGTGAGCAGGAACTAGAAGGGGATTAGATGCAATTCTGAACAGATCGACAGGGAGTAAACTAAAAGGAAGGCACAGGCCACCAGCCTTCCCCTGTTTCAGCAGCAATACCCAGTGGCAGCAACAGCAGCCAAAACTGGCTCACTAAGCAAGCAATACCAAGGACTGACATCCAGAATTGAGAATGTATTCCTAAGGGGCTTAGGGAACTGCAGGGAGACAGCCTTGTGTTGGTCAGTTCCCCAGCAGGAAACTAACAGCCCCTCAAATGGGATAACTGAGGAGAACTTAATAAAGGCTCTAGTTATAAAGATGGAGGTAAGTTTAAGGGAAACCAAGAAAAGTCTGGTAGCCTAGATTAGCTGGAGACATTTACCTTCACCATCCCTAAAGAACCAAGGGAAGAAAGCGGTTACCAGAATCCAGAGAGAAGAGCAGAATAAATACCCTGACCTCACTCCATTCCACCTTGCAAATCTCCCTGATGCTTCCCATTGGCTGAATGTAACTGAAGCCCCAAGTTCTTAAAGCCCTTGAGGGTCAGCCCTATAGCACAGGGCAGGGAGGAGGATAATGAAGAGTCCACCTAGAAAGGCAAGTAGGAACTATCTAAGAAACGTTTCACAGGGAGGGGGAAAGGTGCTAAAAGCCATTTAATCTGTGAAATAATTTTTACCTCATGATAAAACATAGATTAACAAAACCAACAGGAGGTATCAGTAACATCCCTTTTTGAGCCTTGGGAGGAAAAATGACTTAGTAAAGACTAATAAAAAAATAATTAGCAAAAATGAGATTCAAACTCAAATCTTCTTAACAAGAGCCCACACTTTTAGCCACTCTGATACACTGCCTCCAAGAGTTATATTTTAAAACTTGAATTCTCAGACTGCAACAGGACTTGGATATAACCCACTCTCATCTCACTGTTCAAAATATTTTTTCTATAACTATAACATATGGGCATTTTCATGTAAAACTGTCTTCTGTGAGAGAATTATAAACTCTTTATATGAGGACAAGCAGTACAGAAAGTGGTCTATGTTTGGAAATAGTCAACCCAAAATAAGAAATAAATTATTGTTTGAAAGAGTAGGTTTGCTTGTCTCAGTCTGGGCAAAGCTTCAGTTTTCAAAATCCATGAAGATTAAAATGAGGTCTCAGAAGAAGCCAACATTACTGATTGTATGAAAGCTTAGAAATCAAGGCTGATTGGGCAAAATTCCATTCTGCAGACTTTATACTCAGTGAGCAAAAGAAAGGGTTCTTGTCTTTCTTTAGTAACTTTTTTGAAAAGAAATGCATTCAGTAGCTACCTGACACCAAGGAAAAGGTCTAGTTCAGAAAGCATAACCACTTCTTCTGTTTTACCAGATTAACAACAGTATATTCTCTTCTCAAGTATTTTCCTGTTTTCCTAATCCAGTAAAGGTTAATTAACATCGGATTCCTTTTCACGCTCATAGCCAAGTATCTCCATGCATGTCTACATTCATTTCTATATGTATATATTTCTAGGCAAGTTCAGGTCTTTTTAGAGTCTGTAATAGGGAGGATCCTAGGTAGAAAGATGTTTAGCAGACCACCAGGTCAGCCTGAAAAAGAAGCACCTCAGCTCAACAGAGTCAAACCTGAAAAAGAGGATAACCTCTTCTCCACCATCTTGGTATAGACAGATGAGAAGCCAAGAACAGCAATCATGCCAGAAATAAGGAAAAGAGAAAAAATGTAAAGCAAAAAAGTAAGACCAGAAATCCAAAGTCACTTGCCACTTATTTTCTTAGACTAAGTTTCAAAGATGACTTCTTTAAAAAAGAAAGAAAGAAAGAAAGAGAAAGAAAAGCTCTGTGGCATTTAAGAGATCCTGTTGCATCATTGAACATGTCTTCAAAGCCTGTAGAAACAGGCCAGGTTCTAATCCAGGCCCTGATACTTAGTCCCAGTTGTGTGTCCAGTTGGGCAAATTTAGTCTCTCTGGAGCCTCAGTTTGCCCAACATAAAGGAGGAGTCACAATGCCCAAACTGCAGAGCTACTGTGAGAGTTGCATGAGATTTCCTGCCTCTTTTTTAACAAACCTAAAAGTTTTATGAAAAAAAAACAATCTTCTCTAAGTTCAACTTTGCCTAAGGCAGGCTCTAGAAATAGTGAAAATTTACTTGAAGGAGTCTAAGAAAGCCTATGGGAAAAATTAAAATATCAGCACTAAAATACAGAATCTCCATTGTATTACAAATTTTTGCAAGTAGTTGATGATGAAAACAAAATTAGGCTCTTTGCTCTACATAGGCTTCCAGAATACATCTCACCAATCATATCACACTCCTCTGTCTAGGACTGCACATATCTAGAGGCAAGCGCTTTATCTTTTACTTCTATAATCCCAACACACAGCATAAGAGTTGGCACATCCAGCATGCTCAATAAGTATTTACTGAATGGACAGACAGATGGATGGACACATGAATTATTGCCCTCCTGCCTGTCACAGGGATGTTTTGGAGAGCAAACGAAATATGTATGTGGAAGTACTTTGGAAAATATAAAGGATTTCAAAAGAGTTCAGTGAACTGTCTTGGTTTTCTCAGTCCATAAGAAGAAGACGGCAAGTGTTTTTCAAAGCAGGAAAGAAGATGACTTACAGGCTAATGTTAAGGGAAAGAGGTAAAACTTAAACTGCAATGCTGCTGCTCATCAGTGTGCATCTCTGGCCATGTTTCTAAGTCATTCACAAAAGTAAAGTTATAAGTTTGTCAGTCATGATTTTGTTCAGGAAAACAGAAATCATTTGAGGCATTCTGAACAAGAAGGGATTTAATACTACAAAAAGAACCTTATAAAACACTGGAGGGACTGAGGGAATAAAGGTAAGGGAAAGCTGCCACTAGAATTCAGGAAATTAGGAAGTGCAGAAATTGCAGAAAAGTACTGTCAGTGATCTCAACTGCAAAGGAAAGGAAAGGAAACGGAAAGAAAAGGAGTTATGTACACAAGCTTCTACTTGGCAAGCCAGTGTACTTTATGTATATAAATTCCCCTATATTTTTTAGCAAGTTGTTGCCTCTCAGATCCAAATTTACTATTCTTGTCTGCTCTATGAAAATGAATCTGGGCCTTTAAATATTTTTCCTTAGCCTACTAACTAGATGTTAAGTTTTGTCAGTAGGTGCACTGGAGAGATTGCAGGAAGAAGTCTGCACCCTGGTTTGGTGTGTTCTCTTGCCAAATCCAGCACCCGGCTCCTGCTTCAGGAGCAGCTTTTCCAGCACTAAAAATCTAGATTTTATAGTGTAAATGGTTTCCTCAACTCCCAGCTCCCATAGTGTAGATTACCTGCAGCACCAGCATCCAACTTCCCCTGGTGCCCCCTAGGCAGTTTTGTAGTTGTGCACCTTCTGTGAGACTCCTCCCTATGAACAGATTTCCCTGGAACCCTAGAGGGCATATTTCCTGCAAATTTGACCAGATGGGTCCCACAGCAATCTCTCAATTGTTCGGCGAGCCATGGCCACATCTTCTCCAACAAGGTCTGGAGCTCAGTGCTGAAAGGGATGAACTCATCCTCAGGCACCTGACCTCAGCCACAGGAGTGGTGACTCATTCATATATCTGCTGGCTCTATATTATTTAGAGATCTCTCTACTTCTTACCAATTCTTCACTACACAATCCTCTGTTATAGTTAATAATTCTTTATATTAAACTTTCCCTATTCAAATTGTTATATGATTTCTTTCCCTTTATTGAATCAGACCATTTATCCTTCTATAAAGCTTTAGTATATCAGTATGTAAAATAATTCATTATATGCGATGACTCACTTCCCTCTCCATTCTCACCATTCTTATCATTACTATTTAACATAGTACTAGAAGTCTTAGCCTCAGATCAGACAACAAAAAGGAATAAAAGACATCCAAATTGGCAAGGAAGTCAAACTTACACAATTTGCAGATGACATGATACTCTATGGAGAAAACCCAAGAGACTTCAACAAAAAATTTTTAGAACTCAAACATGAATTCAGCAAGTTGCAGGACATAAAATCAATGTGAAGAAATCATTTGCATTTCTATACACCAATAATAAGGCATCAGAACAAGAAACCAAGGAATCCATCCCATTTGCAATCACACCAAAATCAATAAAATACCTAGGAATAAACCTAACTAAAGAGGTAGAAGATCTGTACTCTGGAAACTATAGAATACTTAAGGAAAAAATTGAAGAGGACACAAAGAAATGGAAAACCATTCTATGCTCATGGATTAGAAGAACAAACATTGTTAAAATGTCTATACTACCTAAAGCAATCTTCACATTTAATGCAATGCCTATCACAATACCACCAGCACTTTTCAGAGTTAGAACAAACAATCCTAAAATTTGTATGGAACCCCAAAAGAACCCGAATAGTCAAAGCAATCTTGAAAAAGAAAAACAAAACTAGAGGCATCACAATTCTGGATTTCAAGCTATATTACAAAACTGTGATCATCAAGGCAGTATGGTACTGGCACAAAAACAGACACAGATCAATGGAACAGAATAGAAAACCCAGATTTGGACCCACAACTGTACAGTCAACTAATCTTTGACAAAGCAGGAAAGAATAGTCAATGGAGGGGTACCTGGGTGGCTCAGTGGGTTAAGGCCTCTGCCTTCAGCTCAGGTCATGATTCCAGGGTCCTGGGATCCAGCCCCGCATCGGGCTCTCTGCTCGGTAGGGGGCCTGCTTCCTCCTCTCTCTGCCTGCCTCTCTGCTTACTTGTGATCTCTGTCTGTCAAATAAATAAATAAAATCATTAAAAAATAATAATAAAATTTTTTTAAAATTAAAAAAAAAAGAATAGCCAATGCAAAAAAGATGGTCTCTTCAACAAATGGCATTAGGAAGACTGGATAGCCACACGCAGAAGGAAACTGGACCACTTTCTTATACCATACACAAAAATAAATTCAAAATGGATGAAAGACCCAGGGCACCTGGGCAGCTAAATCAGTTAAGCAGCCAACTCCTGGTTTCGGTTCAAGTCATGATCTCAGGATGGTGAGCAGAATCTGCCTAAGATTCTGTCTCTCCCTCTCCCTCTGCCCCTCCCCCCCAACTCATGCACTCTCTCTTAAAAAAAGAAAAAAAAAAGATGAAAGACCTAAATATGAGACAGGAAACCACCAAAATCCCAGAGGAAAACACAGGCAGAAACCTCTTTGACCTCAGCCACAGCAACTTCTTGTTAGACAAGTTGCCAGAAGGAGGCAGGGGAAACAAAAGCAAAAAATGAACTGCTGGGACTTAGAGAAGATATCTTGCAAACATATCTGATAAAGTGTTAGTATACAAAATCTATAAAGAACCTAAAAAACTCAACACCCCAAAAAACAAATAATCCAGTTAAGAAATGAACAGAAACAGGGGCACCTGGGTGGCTCAGTGGGTTAAAGCCTCTGCCTTTGGCTCGGGTCATGATCCCAGGGTCCTGGGATCGAGCCCCACATCGGGCTCTCTGCTCGCAGGAAGCCTGCTTCCCCTTCTCTCTCTGCCTGCCTCTCTGCCTACTTGTGATCTCTGTCAAATAAATAAATAAAATCTTAAAAAAAAAAAAAGAAATGGACAGAAACAGACACTTTTCCAAAGATATCCAGATGGTTAACAGACACATGAAAAGATGCTCAACATCACTCATCATCAGGGAAATGCAAATCAAAACCACAATATTACCTCACACCTGTCCGAGTGGCTAAAATCAACCACACAAGAAACAAGTGTTGGCAAGGATATGAAGAAAGGGGAATGAACCCTCTTACACTGTTGGTGGGAATGCAAACTGGTGCAGCCACTCTGGAGAACAGTATGGAGGTTCCTCAAAAAGTTAAAAACAGAACCCTATGATCCATTAATTGCACTAGTAGTTATGGACCCAAAGGATACAAAAATAAGACTTGAAGGGGAATATGCAC
>ML101790.1:63297-95333 GCA_003697995.1 Taxidea taxus jeffersonii
CTCTTTGCAGATGATATGATACTATATGTGGAAAACCCAAAAGGCTCCACTCCAAAACTGCTAGAGCTTGTACAGGAATTCAGTAAAGTGTCAGGATATAAAATCAATGCACAGAAATCAGTTGCATTTCTTTACACCAACAAGACAGAAGAAAGAGAAATTAAGGAGTCAATCCCATTTACAATTACACCCAAAACCATAAGATACCTAGGAATAAACCTAACCAAAGAGGCAAAGAATCTATACTCAGAAAACTATAAAGTACTCATGAAAGAAATTGAGGAAGACACAAAGAAATGGAAAAATGTTCCATGCTCATGGATTGGAAGAATAAATATTGTGAAAATGTCTATGCTACCTAAAGCTATCTACACATTTAATGCAATGCCTATCAAAATCCCATCCAATTTTTTCAAAGAAATGGAACAAATAATCCTAAAATTTATATGGACCCAGAAAAGACCTCAAATAGCCAAAGGAATATTGAAAAAGAAAGCCAAAGTTGGTGGCATCACAATTCTAGACTTCAAGCTCTACTACAAAGGTGTCATCATCAAGACAGTATGGTACTGGCACAAAAACAGACACATAGATCAATGGAACAGAATAGAGAGCCCAGAAATAGACCCTCAACTCTATGGTCAACTAATCTTCGACAAAGCAGGAAAGAATATCCAATGGAAAAAAGACAGCCTCTTCAACAAATGGTGTTGGGAAAATTGGACAGCCACATGCAGAAAAATGAAATTGGACCATTTCCTTACACCATACACGAAAATAGACTCAAAGTGGATGAAGGGCCTCAATGTGAGAAAGGAATCCATCAAAATCCTTGAGGAGAACACAGGCAGCAACCTCTTTGACCTCAGCCGCAGCAACTTCTTCTTAGGAACAACGCCAAAGGCAAAGGAAGCAAGGGAAAAAATGAACTACTGGGACTTCATCAAGATCAAAAGCTTTTGCACAGCAAAGGAAACAGTCAACAAAACCAAAAGACAACTGACAGAGTGGGAGAAGATATTTGCAAAGGACATATCAGATAAAGGGCTAGTATCCACAGTCTACAAAGAGCTTAGCAAACTCAACACCCAAAGAACAAATAATCCAATCAAGAAATGAACAGAGGACATGAACAGACATTTCTGCAAAGAAGACATCCAGATGGCCAACAGACACATGAAAAAGTACTCCACATCACTGGGCATCAGGGAAATACAAATCAAAACCACAATGAGATACCACCTCACACCAGTCAGAATGGCTAAAATGAACAAGTCAGGAAATGACAGATGCTGGCGAGGATGCGGAGAAAGGGGAACCCTTCTACACTGTTGGTGGGAATGCAAGCTGGTGCAACCACTCTGGAAAACAGCATGGAGGTTCCTCAAAAAATTGAAAACAGAGCTACCTTATGACCCAGCAACTGCACTACTGGGTATTTACCCTAAAGATACAAATGTAGTGATCCAAAGGGGCACGTGTACCCGAATGTTTATAGCAGCAATGTCCACAATAGCCAAGTTATGGAAAGAACTTAGATGTCCATCAACAGATGAATGGATAAAGAATAGGTGGTATATATATAAAATGGAATACTACGCAGCCATCAAAAGAAATGAAATCTTACCATTTGCGACGACACGGATGGAACTAGAGCGTATTATGCTTAGCGAAATAAGTCAACTGGAGAAAGACAACTATCACATGATCTCCCTGATATGAGGAAGTGGAGATGCAACGAGGTTGGGGGTTAAGGTGGTAGGAAAAGAAAAAATGAAACAAGATGGGATCGGGAGGGAGACAAACCAAAAGAGACTCTTAATGTCATAAAACAAACTGAGGGGGGTGGTGGGGGGAGAGGGGTTGGGAGAGAGTGGTGGGGTTACATTATATGTTTAAATTTTTTTAAAAAGCTTAAATAAAATTAAAAAAAAAAAGAAATATAGATCAATATTATGAAATGTTGGGTCTGCAGCTCCAGGAATGCAGGAGGAAGAATAAAAATGGCTGCCGGGCCGTCATCTTCCATCCCTCCCTCTTCCTTTACCCATGACTCTCTCGTCGGAAGGACATATGCTGAGGACCTGTCACCATAAGTAAACCGATACCTATGCAGGAAACAGGAACATCAGGACTCCCCCTACCCTCCAATCACCAAATACCTTACCATACATAGTTGGGAACCCACGCCCCGAATACCTTACCTTATATGGCTGTCGAACCTATGCCCTGTCTTAACCCAGATAAAAGACCCACTCGACCCCTCACCCCTCCAGGGCGACTTCCTCAACTCCCCTCTCCTGAGTCACGGAACTTCAGGGGAGAGCGCCTTTAATAAATCTTGCTTTGCACATATCTTGCCTGGTGTCATGTGTATCTTGCCTGTAAAACCTTACATGAAAGACTTTTAAAAGATGTTTCACAGTTAAAAATAAAACCTAAAATTGCATTACGATCTTTGTTTATGTTCTTTTTTTTTTTTTTTCAGCTTTATCGAGATATACTTTTCTCAGGTTTTTTGCTTCACTGTTGCTGAAATTTCTTAAGCGGACCCCTGATCTCTCCCAGAACTGTATTTGTTCACAGATAGCTAACTGTTGATCTTTTGGGGGGGACAGAGGCAGGGGTCTTCTACCTCATCATCTTAGGATGTCCTGCACTGGCTTTTTTAGTAATCACATTTACAGACTTATATCACACCTTTTAATGCTTGTCATGAACCAAATGCTCTAGGAATTTTTTTTTCACAAATTAGTACCAAACTGGATTTTCCTCCATTCTATGCTGGTGTGATTGCTCTTTTGAAGCTAAATTCCAGGTCTTTATTTCTATTACACTCAAATTTCAAAAATGATCTTAACAGGTCTGAATTCTGGGCCAAATTGAACAATCATGATTTCTTATCTGTCATGCCAGTTCTCAATTCCAGGTTATTTTGTATTCTGAGTCATTTTTCTTAAAGATGAATATCTCAGGAACAAAGATAGAAAACAGATGCAGTTAGATCAAAGGAAGAAACCCCAGCACAATCTGTGGATGGGAGAGGGCTTCTGTGAAGGTGGGAGCTGCCCCAAGAGAGGCCCAAGCTTTGAAATGGCAAAAAAGGGTACACAAAGGAAAGGCAATCAACCACATGCCAGGTGATATTAACAGGTAATACCCCAGGTGGTTCATCCCACACCACCTATGCCAAGCAGAATGAAGTACATGGATGGCTGCTTGGATGAAAGAGGCCATACATTGCCTGGGGTGGCTGGAGAAACCCAGAACACCATCAAATAAGTGAATACTAGAATCCTACCAACATCACATCTTAACTCTCTCTCATTAGAGGCAGTAAGACATACAACAGGAAATCTCAACTATCCAGGTGAGTACAGAAGCAATAATATTCTAATATTTATAGGAATCTGACAGCAAGAAAAGGAGGTATTAAACTCAACAAACAGAACTAACACCCAAGGGAAAAAAGTTAATGGAAAACCAGGCAGAAACATTAAAAGAAGTACTGGGGAAAGAACCAATTAGAGATCTTGGGAAATAATAAAAATAAATAGCAATTGTTATCTATAAAATAGATGCAGCTGAGGAGCAATTAATAAGCCAAGAAGTTCAAAATGCAGCCAACTTTTGAAGGGAATTAAAAATATGAAATAAAAGTCAGTGTCATTTCTGCTGCATTCTCTTGATAAGAAATGAATCACAGGTTGGCTAACCAGCCCAGATTCAAGAGGAGGGGACCACACAAAACTGGGAGGGATGACTCATTGGGAGCATCATTGTGACAACCATCCCCCAAGCTTTCCCATAATTCTGTGTCTCTATTACCACCTGTCATGTGATGTTATAATTCAGTTGTCAGCCTCCCCACTAGACTATGAGTATCATAAGGGAAGAACCATCTCACTCATCTTTCATAGCCACAGTGGCTGGCTCAAGTCTTAGCACATAGCCGGAACTTACTAAAGGTTTGTGGAATTAAATTATTCCATTGCAATCATCCAGAGTACATAGAGTCAGAGTACCTGGTTCTAAAGATAGTTCTGGACCATGTGGGCTGTATCTCTAAGGAAAGTAAATTAAATCAATTATTGTCAATGTAAAGGTAACCTCCAGAAGAAATAAAGGAGAACGTGTAACTTCCAAGACATTACAGGGGAGGGAGAAACAGAAAACATAATCAATTTAACAAAAGCCTTTTACATAATCTCACTCAGAAATCTACATATAGACAATACATGGTAATATAACATGGTTATATTATTTAGATCTGCCATCAGACTTGAACTAAAGATACAAAAAGAGAACTTTGCAGTCAACAATTTGTGAGCAAACACATGCCATATTTATAAAAACTATGTATCAGTACACACCAAAAAAAACCTGAAAATTTTCAAAATGCAAACATCATCTAGATCATATTATAACTAATTTAAAATTCATAAAACAAAAAAATTGAAAGTCACTTCCCACCCACCCCTCAACCAAAGAATCTATCTAACATAAAAATGTAAAATCTTAAAAAATGTCTGGGTACACGTGAAAAGATGTGCATCACTCATCATCAAGGAATAGAAATCAAAACCACAGTAAGATATCACCTCAACCTGTCAGAATGGCTAAAATTAACAACATAAGAAATAAGAGGTGTTGGCAAGGTTACAGAGAAAGGGAACCCTCTTTCGTTCTTGGTGGGAATGCAAACTGGTACAGCCACTCTGGAGAACAGTACGGAGGTCCCTCAAAAAGTTAAAAATAGAACTACCCTACAATTTACCCAAAGGATACAAAAATACAGATTCAAAGGTATACATGTACCCCAATGTTTATAGCAGCATTATCAACAATAGCCAAATTATGGAGAGAGTGCAAATATCCATTGACTAATGAATGGATAAAGAAGATGTGGTGTGCGTGTGTGTGTGTGTATATATATATATATATATATACAGAGAGAGAGAGAGAGAGAGAGAAATATTACTCAGCCATCAAAAATGAAATCTTGCCATTTGCAAGGACATGGGTGGAGCTAGTATATATTATGCTAAGTGAAATATATCAGTCAGAAAAAAATAAATACCATATGATTTCACTCATATGTGGATTTTGGAAACAAAACAGATGAAAGTATGAGAAGGGGGAGAAAAAAGAGAGGAAAGAAAGGGAGGCAAACCATAAGAGACTCTTAATGATAGACAACAATCAGAGGGTTGATGGAGGGAGGTCGGTGGGGAGCAGGCTAGATGGGTGATGGGTATGAAAGAGGACACTTGTTATGATGAACACTGGGTGTTGTATGTAAGTGATGAATCACTGAATTCTGTTCCAGAAACCAATAGTGCACTGTATGTTAACTACCTAAAATATAAATAAAAAATAAAAATAAAATTCAGTAGAAGTTTTTTAAAATGTCAGTAAAAGAAGAAATAAATTAGAAATTATAAACCTAAGTAGAACACTAACCATAAAAATACACATTAAAAAATCTAATTGTATCAGGTCCATTTGATTTTATAGGTGTTCTATCAAGCTTTCAAGGTCATAATTTCCAAGCTACATAAACAATTCCAGATCACAGATGAAGGTGAAAAGATTTTTAATTAGTATTATGAAGTTAGCATAATGCTGGTATCAAAACCAGAACAAGAGGGACACCTGGGTGGCTCAGTCAGTTAAGAGTACAACTCTTGATCTCAGCCCAGGTCTCAATCTCCAGGTCATGAGTTCAAGCTCTGCACTGGGCTCCATGCTGGGTGTGGAGCCTACTTTAAAAACACACAGAAAAAGAATACACAGGAAAAAAATACAGACCTATCTCATGTATGAATATATAGGCAGAATGTTTACATAAGAGAATATATAAATAATGGAAAATTACTACTGATTCCAAGAAGTCAATGTTAGGTCACATTTTTAAAATTTTACATACTGAATGACATTAACAGATCAAAGAAGAAAACACACATAAACATTCAAAAGGTGATAGAGGGGGGCGCCTGGATGGCTCAGTGGGTTAGGGCCGCTGCCTTCGGCTCAGGTCGTGATCCCAGGGTCGTGGGATCGGGCCCCGCATCGGGCTCTTTGCTCGGCGAGGAGCCTGCTTCCCTTCCTCTCTCTCTCTGCCTGCCTCCCTGCCTACTTCTGATCTCTGTCTGTGAAATAAATAAATAAATAATCTTTTAAAAAAAAAAAAAAAAAAAAGGTGATAGAGGGGCACCCGGGTGGCTCAGTTGGTTAAGTAGTCCGTCTTCAGCTCAGGTTATGATCTCCAGGTGCTGGGATCTGCTCATCAGGAAGTCTGCTTCTCTCTCTCTCAACCTCTGTTCCTACCCCCCCCAAACAAAATTTTTTTAAGTGATGAATTTAGTGAAATTCTGCCTCTTGAATGGTGAGAGTTCTTCCCAGTTCTCTTTCCCAGCCAAACTCCCAGAACTCCCATAATGATGGAGTAACCTCTAAAGCACAGGAAAGACACATTCGTCTCAGGAGAAATTGCACAGGCCCAGAGAAAAGACATCCAGTTAGTAAAATCTCAGAATCTCCCAGAGAAAAAGCCAGCTCACCATTCGATCACCATATGATGGAGACCAGCAATGAGCGAGCCTGACTCCCACCCCCAACACACACACAGGTCTGCCAGTTTTCAGCACCTCACTCTTCATTCTTACAGACCCATGTCTCAGTAATACCTGATATTTAAAGGAAGCCTTGAACATAAAATACAGTGCGAGGAAAATAAATAGGAAAAGGAACTGGAAGAAACCGAGCTATGTACAACATTAAAAAAAAAAAAATTTGTAGAAAAACACTTAAAATGAATAGATACAAAGTCATAGGAGACATTGTCACATCCACAAACCAAATACAGGCTACTATTTTTAAAAAGCAAGAACAAGAGAGAGAAAGAGCCCTTGGAAGCTACAATTGTGATAGTGACAATTGAAAATTTAATAGGAAGTTTAGAATAGTCAACAAAAGAGATACCCCAGATGATAAGTAGAAGGAAAGGACATAAAATCATCAAAAAGCAGAGAAGAGAGTAAGAGAATTAGAAGCTCAATCTGTGAGATTCACTATCCAAATACATGGAGTTCCAGATATGAGGATGAGACTGGAGGGGAAGGAAGTGGGTAATGGGAAAAATAACTATACAAAATAAAAGAAGAAAACTTTCAGAACTGGAACATGTGACTCTCTGGATAGAAACAGCCATGTATTGGCTAAAATTAACACTCAAGAAACAATAGATGTTCACAAGGATTTGGGAAAAGGGGAATCCTCTCACACTGCTGGTGGGAATACAAACTGGTGCAACCACTCTGGAGAACAGTATGGAGGTTCCTCAAAAAGTTAAAAATAGAGCTACTCTATGACCAAGGGATTGCACTACTAGGTATTTATCCAAAGGATACAGATTCAAAGGGGCACATGTACCCCAACACTTACAGCAGTATTATCAACAACAGCCAAACTATGGAAAGAGCCCAAGCGTTTGTCAACTGATGGGTGGATGAAGAAGATGTGGCACATATATACAATGGAATACTACTCAGCCATCAAAAAGAATGGAATCTTGCTATTTTCAATGACATGGATGGAGCTAGAGTGTATTATGTTAAGTAAAGTCAGTCAGTCAGAGAAAGACAAATACCATATGATTTCACTCATAGGTGGAATTTAAAAAAGAAAACAGATGAACATAGAGGAAGGGAAGGAAAAATAAAATAAGATAAAAACAGAGAGGGAGGGATGCCTGGGTGGCTCAGTTGGTTAAGCAGCTGCCTTCGGCTCAGGTCATGATCCCAGCATCCTAGGATCGAGTCCCACATCGGGCTCCTTGCTTGGCAGGGAGCCTGCTTCTCCCTCTGCCTCTGCCTACCACTCTGTCTGCCTGTGCTCTCTCTCTCTCTAACAAATAAATAAAATATTTAAAAAAAAAAAAACAGAGAGGGAGGCAAACCATAAGAGGCTCTTAATAGAGACAATAAACTGAAGGCTGCTGGAGGGGTGTGGGTGAGGGATGGGCTAGACGGGGGATGGGCATTAAGGAGGGCACTCATTGTTAAGCACCAAGTGTTACATGGAAGTGATGTATAACTAAATTCTACTTCTGAAACCAATACTATCCCACATGTTAACTATCTTGAATTTAAATAAAATCTCAGAAGAAAAAAAAGAAAGAAAGAAAACAACCATTTATAACCCACCACAATAAGATTTAAAAGACACACGCCACAATAGATCATTGTGGAATTTCAGAACACCAGGAATAGCTTCCAGAGAGAAATGGAGGAAAATAATCAAAGCAGAGGAAAGCACAGAATCCAGGAAACAGAGAACCCAAAAGAGAAAAGAGGAGGAAAGACTTCTAAGAGAAAAAGTAGTCCCAGGAGGACAGCAAGCCCAGGAGCATAGAGTCCAGATTTGGACAGAAAAGTGGACTCCAGGAAGGAGGTCTGGGGAGGTAGGGGGGTGGGATCAGTAAATTATCTGCTGGAGGGTGTGGGATAGATTCACAAGAGGTACAAAAAAACTAAGCAAAATAAATGGATGCAATTAACTACTCTGAGAGAAGTAAAACAAAAGGAACTATGATCTTAGTGCAGTACTTGGTTCAAAATAAACAATCTGTACATGTAAACAACATCTATACAGGTGCTGAAATGGGGCAAATGCAACAGAACACACTGGATGAGGTGTGTCTGATCCTGGCTTCTTGTCTGCCCCAATTGCTACCATCCTCTAGTTGTCATATTTATCCAGGTTTTGTAGGAATTCACAAGTAGCTGATTTGTTGACTGTGTAAATATAATGTGTTAGTCTTCTCCATGTTCTCTTGGGGTTTTGTTGTTTACAAACTTCTTTTTGTATTAAGAAAAACAGCCAAAACATCACTGAGCAAAGTTCTTGCACCAGGCAAAAGAATCTGGAGCATAGCTCAGTGAGCCCTCCTCTTGAAGTGTGAGGGTCTTAAACCATACTTTCTTCTATGTTCCCTTTCCCTGTTTTCTATATTGGACCAGATCTAATGCCCTAAAAACTTGACTCTCATCCTATTTCCACTTCTCTCTCCCCCTGAAAAAGCTCCCACACATACATATTTACTTTGTGGGTATTGTCCACAACTCTTAAATGATTTGTGCAAAAATCTTGAAGAAGCTAAGAACACTCCATCCCCGGAGTCTCGATCTCTTATGTCAAGATCATTCTTTGATGAGATTCATACTGATACACTTGTATTTGGAAGGATCAAACCTACTTTAATCTCTAATCCTAGAGTAGAGCGAAGCAAAAGCAGTGAGGGGGGCCTTCCATGTAGAAAGCAGGGTCGGGAGATACCTGCGTGGCCTAGTTGGTTAAGCATCTGCCTTTGGCTCAGGTCATGAACCTGGGGTCCTGGAATTAAGCCCCACATCAGGCTCCCTGCTCAGCAGAGAGCCTGGTTTTCCCTCTCCCTCTGCTGTTCCCCCCACCTCCGCTTCCCATCTTTGGTTCTCTCTCACTCTCTCTCAAATAAATAAATAAAATCAAGAAAGAAAGAAAGAAACAAACAAAACGAAATGAAACAAAGCAGGGTCAGAAGACCAAGAAAGGGAAGACAAATGTATATCCACGTCACTCAGGAACTTTTATGCAGGTATAAGAAACATGTCAAAGTGGCCACAAGATTGTTTAATAAGAAATGGACAATTGGGGGTGCCTGGGTGGCTCAGTGGGTTAAAGCCTCTGCCTTGGGCTCAGGTCATGATCCTGGAGTCCTGGGATTGAGCCCCGCGTCGGACTCTCTGCTCAGTGGGGAGCCTGCTTCTTCCCTCTCTCTGCCTGCCTCTCTGCCTACTTGGTGATCTCTGTCTGTCAAATGAATAAATAAAATCTTTAAAAAAAAAAAAAAGAAAGAAATGGACAAATGTAGCTCCGTGCATGTTTACTAATAGAAACCAAAGCTTCTGATGAAATCTTGAATTTATGGGGCGGAGGGGTGTGGAAAGGAAGGTAGACAAGTGTGTACCTCTCTCTTCTCACCCTGACCCTTTCCCCTCACTTCTGAACTGAGCCCTCTTGGACTTCTGTGACCCCTCACAGGGGAATGCTTATTTGATGGTTGATTTTGCTGTGCTAGGTACTTCCTTTCCCATTTTGCTAACATTTTGTAACATATATGCAGACATTTTTCCCTTCTCCTTACCCTGGAAAAATACAGTGAATAAATAAAGACTTACTGGTACTGAAAAAAAATTCCATTCACTATAGCAACAAAAATTATAAAATGCCCAAGAACACACTTGAAAATAAATGTACAGGGGAGCCTGGATGGCTCAGATGGTTAAGTGTCTGCCTTCAGCTCAGGTCATGATCTCTGGGTCCTGAGACTGAGCCCCACTCGTACATGCTAGTGCGTTCTCTCTCTCTCTCTCTCTCTCTCTCAAATGAATATATAAAATCTTTAAAAAAAGAAATTTATAAAACTTATATGAATAAAATTATAAAAATATTCTCCAGATGATAAAATGTGATCTGAGTAAAGGGAGAGATAGTCCATGCCCTTGGGTATGAAGACTCATTATTGTAAAACTCATTATTTCCTTCCTACATTAACCCATAAATTCTCAATGCAAACACACCAAAATCCCAATATGATTCCTTAGTGAAATTTGACAAACTGATTATAAGTACCCTCTGAACGAGAAAATATTCAAGACTAGTCAAGCAATGTTTTAAAAATACGAACAATACATAAGACTTAATCCACCAAATATCAAAAGATTTTTAAGGTGTCATTGGTGCAATAACAGACAGAGAGATGAAAAGAATAGGAAATTGTAAAAGAGACTCATTATGGATCAGAATACATTTAGATAAAAATAGTATTTAAAGCCAGTAGGCAGAGGCACCTAGTGGCACAGTCTGTTAAGCATCTGACTCTTGGTTTATGCTCAGATTGTGACCTCAGGGTTATGGGATCCAGCCCCACATCCAGCTCCACACTTAGTGCACAGTCTTCTTATAACTTTCTCTCTCTCTTCCTCTGTCCCTTCCCCTGCCCAAAAAAATAAATAAATCTTTAAAAAAAATAGTAGGGAGGGGCACCTGGGTGGCTCAGTGGGTTAAAGCCTCTGCCTTCGGCTCGGGTCATGATCCCGGGGTCCTGGGATCGAGCCCCACATCGGGCTCTCTGCTCTGCAGGGAGCCTGCTTCCCCCTCTCTCTCTGTCTCTGTCTGCCTCTCTGCCTACTTGTGATCTCTGTCTGTCAAATAAATAAATTAAAAATCTTTGAAAAAAAATAGTAGGGAAAGAAAGGATTATTTAAGAAATGTTTTAGGGGGGGTGCCTGTGTGGCTCAGCTGGTTAAGCGTCTGCATGGTTAAGTGTCTGCCTTTGGCTCAGGTCATGATTCCTAGGTCCTGGGATCAACATTGGGCTTCCTGCTCAGTTGGGAGCCTGCTTCTCCCTCTCCTTCTCCCACCACCCCTGACTCGTGTTCTCACTCACTCTGCTCTCTTTCAAATAAATACATTAAGAATCTTAAAAAAAAAAAAAAAAAAGAAAGAAAGAAAGAAATGTTTTAGGGACAACTGGACACTCATTTAGAAAACATTTAAGTTGGATCCCTACCTGACAACAAAGTATTTAAGATCTAGTCATAAGAACAAAAAGAAATATTTTCTGTTGCTGTAGAGCTAACAGGCAAGAAAAAAGATATTAAATCAAAGAACCATGCAAATAAATAAAAATTACTATTGTTGTAAGGGCTACAAAAAAAAAAAAAGTGCCACTACCTGTTATGAAAACTCAAAAGAGTAGGAATTAGATTAGGAAAGTCAAGATATGCTTCCCTGAAAAGGAACTGACTGAACTTAGTTCTGAGATCTGAAGAAAGAATAAGGATTTGCTCAGCTAAGAGTTGGAAGGCAACATACCTAGGAAAGGACACAGCTGCACAAAGTCTTGTGGAGAATGTATAGAACATTCAAAGAAGTGGGGAGGGCCAATAGACCTAAAATTTAGAAAAGAGAAGGGAGCACGAGGCCAGATCCTGCAGGGCTTTGGAGGTCACATTAAAGATTCTGATCCCTATCGTAAAAGCAATGGAATCCCTTGACAGTGACAAAAGGAGATTTTGAAAAGATCACCTCTGGCCAAGAAAGGTAGAAAAATGTGTTGGCCAAGAGGCTGTTTTGGGTCAGGGGATAAACAGAATGTAAGCAGCAGCAGCAGTCCATACAAAAGATATTAACTGGAGGAGAGTGGTAGCAATGAAAATAAAAGAGGTGGGCTGGTTAAAGACGTATTTAAAAGGTGAGGTATACATGAGCTGATGCTGGATTGGATACTGAGGAGGGGAGAAAAAAAGGTGTCAAGAATGGGTAGATGGTTATACCACTCACTGAAATAAAGGGCACAGGACCAGTTTGGTTGCTAGGGAAATCACAAATTCAGGTTTGGACATGTAGAGTTTGAGGCATCTTGAGATACGTCACAGGAGCTACCAAGCAGGCAGTGTAGAACCTCAGGGAAAACATTCCCATGTCATTCTTTCAATAGAACAATATTAACTGCTGTAGCAAACCAACCCCACAGACTGACTGACTCACCACAGCTGAAGTTCCTTGCTCACTCACGAAGCAGTCCAAAGCAGGGTGTGAGCAGCTCCTCTTCATATGCAAGGCAGGGACACCCGTTTCTCCCCAACTTGTGCCCTGCTCCTCCCCTCAGGCACCCAAAGCCTCTGCATCCAGGCAGAAGGGGAGAGTGGAAAACACACACTTTAACCACCTTAACCAGGCAGTGACACACACCAGGCATTACACCTCACATCTCACTATGGTCCACTGGTGAGAATAGAGCCCCCAACTGAGCAGCTACTTCCCAGTGTAGTGATGCCAGATAAAACACAGGATGCATAGTTGTTCGAATTTTTGGAGAAAAAAAAGAACCATTTTTAATATGCCCAAAATATTGTACCTGAAATTCAAATTTAACTAGGTGTCTTGCTTTTCAGAGTTGCTTGCTTGCCTGCTTGCTAAATATAGCAGCCCTATCCCAGGGACAATCCTATCTATGACAGAGGATCACACATTTTGATGAAGAGTTAGTCATTTCTGCCATAGGCTACAAATGACGTGAAGGAAACTCCCCCCATATTTTGGGCAGGCCATGGGTGGTTTATAGCAACTTGTTCTTGAGTTTGAAAGACGAGGGAAGGGACGCCTGGTGGTTCAATCAGTTAAGCATCTGCCTTCAGCTCAGGTCATGATCCCAGGGCCCTGAGATAGAGCTCCACGTGGGGATCCCTGCTCAGCAGAGAGCCTGCTTCTCCCTCTCCTTCTGCCTGACACTCCCCCTGCTTGTGCTTATACTTGCTCGCTCTCTTTCTCTGACAAATAAATAAAATCTTTTAAAAAATTAAATTAAAATTACATTTTTAAAAAATAAATAAAAGACAGACCAGGGAAGAGGAGCCTTTGAAATAGAGGACGAATAAGGAACACTCTTAGTAAACCTTAAAGTCAAAAAATACAATGTAATTTACTCATTTAGCCAGTGAGCATTTATCAAGCACTTACTGTGTTCTAAGTGCCACAGGAGGGGCTAAAGATACTGAGATATTTATAATCCACGCCCTAAAAAGCTCACAGCCTTGAGAGAGTTGGGGGTTCGGGACATAAATAAGCAGATGAAGGTGCAGCACTTAAGTCAAACTGGTAGGAATTCGAAAGGTTTCCCAACGGAGACGGTGGCTGAACCAAGTCTTAGAAATATGACAAATAGGAATCCACCAAATGAAAGTGTGCAGATTGTTACACCTACCCATGGAGTAGTAAGTGGTATAAGACATACCCTCACACTGTAAACAACTAGAAAACTAGATAAGATACATGAAAGGGTTGAGATCAATCACAGCAAGACTATAATCTCTGAGAGAAAGGAAATAAACAAGGTGAACCCTCCCTACAATTGACCTGATTTTATGTCTGGGGGCAATTTCTGGACAGGGAAGAGAACCCAGACAGAACCTGACAGACTCACTGGAGTTAAGGCTATAAATATAGGCCCCTGGGAAGGCTAAAATAGTTGGAATTTATATGCAGAAAAGGTTTTCAAGAAATCCACACAGGGGTCTCCTCAAATCTTCAACTGAATACTAATCTGTAAATACTTCAATAAAGCTCCACAAAGCCAAAAACAGGACAACTGCCAGGTAGCTCTCAGTTGAATAATTCCCACAGTCCATTTAGGGCAAGGAGTTCTTTTGAGTCCACCAACACCCCACCCCTCTACAGCAAGAGCAGAGAGGAATCACTGAATACAAGGGCATTCAAAGCAACTCCAAAATTGCCATGCCTTAGTAGCAGAATAAATGGTACTCTAGACCCATCCTAACAAGTTTAAAAACAAGCATAGAAAGGATCATCCGAGGGCACCTGAGTGGCTCAGTTGGGTAAGCATCTGACTCTTGATTTCAGCTCAGGTCATGATCTCAGGAATGTACAATCAAGCCCTGTGTTGGGGTCTGTGCTCAGCACAGAGTCAGCTTGAGATTCTCTCTCTCTCTCCTTATGCCCCTCCTCCTGCTCGTGGTCATGCATGCTCCATCTCTCTCTAAATAAATAAATAAAATCTTTTTTTTAAAGAAGGATAAACTGATCTGCAAGTAAGTTGATTGCCTATCAAAACAAACACTAACATTCTATTTAGACAACAAATCTAAACATCCAAAAAAGTATCATTTATAATGTCAACATCTAAAAAATTACTAGACATGGAAAGAAGCAGGAAAAAATGACCCACATCCAGGAGAAAGATTAGTCGAAAGAAACAGACCCCAAAATAACAAGGATAATGGAATTACCAAAGGAAGGTATGTGGGTAAGGGATGGAATTCCAAACCAAGAGAGTAGTTAGAATACACAGAGTTTCTGAACAACTCACCTGGAGAATGTCTAGTTCCTTTTGGTTGCATTGATGATAACAGATTATTTGTGACAGACCCCCACTATTTTTAGAGGAACTGGGTTACCTGAGGCAAATGTAGAGGTAGACTCCATCTGGAGAAATCTAAAAGATTCATGTCAGTCTTGCCTACTGTCAAACAGAATTGCTGTCTTCCTTCTTCACTAAGGCATTCCAAGTTAAGTTCCCTGGGACAAGCTGGAATCTGAGTGTCTCTATTCTAGTCATAGCTTTCTCACTCAAAGATGAACTTGGATTAAATACTTGCATTTTTAAAGAAAGGAAAGGGAGTTCAGCTTAAAAGAGCACTTACTATGTGCCAGACACTATACTAGGCCCTCCAGTGTATATTATTTCACTTAATCCTTATATTAGCCTGTGAGACAGATACTTATCTCCTTAGAAATTGAAACACTTAGGTCCAGAAATTAAGAAATTTGCTTGTGGTCAATTATGTAAAGGCCAGTTTGAACTGAAATCTGCAAAAATTCAATAAATCAAACTTTGATGAATGCTTTGAAGTCCTCTTGTGTAATAAAGTCTTCGTAGTCAAGCACAACCTGAGTCCAAATTCCAGTTCTGCCACTTGCTAGCTGTTTGCCTTTGGAAAGTTCCCCAGCTCTTCAAGACTCAGGTTCTACGTTATGTTGAGTGGGAAGAGCAAATCATACTTTACATGATCATAGGGAAGATTAAGTGAGAAGATTAAAAATGAAAAGAACTCAGAATAGAGACAGGCACATAGTAGGTATTCAACAAACAGCTACACAGTCTGTCCTCTCCTGTTAATTAAATATCTGATCTGCACTTATAGCATGTTGAGGGGGATGGGGGACCAAAGTTACAACAAAATCAAATTAAAAAACTTTCAGCAAACGTATAAAACAGTGGTTCTCAAAATGAGGTCCCTTGACCAGGAGGATCAATATCACCTGGAATTTGTTAGAAATTCACATTTTCTGACCCCACTCCAGCCCTAATACTGAATCAGAAACTCTGAGTAGGGCTCCTTAAAATACAGACGGTGGGCCCTACTCAGAGTTTCTGATTCAGTATTAGGGCTGGAGTGGGGTCAGAAAATGTGAATTTCTAACAAATTCCAGGTGATATTGATCCTCCTGGTCAAGGGACCTATCTGTATTTTAAGGAGCCCTCAGGTGATGTGGATGCACACTAAAGTTTCAGAACCACATGTATAAGAGTTTTGCCATGGCATTAATTTAACTCAAATATTTCAGAGACCATGGTTAGATCTTAATAATCTGACGATCGCTGTCCTTTGGTTTTTATGCATTTTTTTCAGATTACTCTAATGTACTGTGCTGATTAAACCTCGCTACAGGAAAAAGTAAACCAAGTGAGGGGCGCCTGGGTGGCTCAGATGGTTGGGCGTCTGCCTTCAGCTCAGATCATGTTCTCCAGGTCCTTGGATCAAGCTCCATATCAGGCTCCCAGCTCAGCAGGGAGTCTGCTTCTCCCTCTCTATGCCTCTCCTCCTGCTTGTGCCCTCTCTCTCTCTCTCAAATGAATAAATAAAACCTTTACCCCAAAAAAAAAGAGTAAACCAAGTGAAATGATGTTGCATTAAATACCTTACAAGAAGGGATTCAATATAAAAACATAAATGTCTAGAAGTTCTTAAGAAAAATCATTTAAATGGCCAAATGGAAGAAGTGAAGACTAAATTGGGAGCGTCTTTCCTAATCCTAGGAAGAGGTAAGCACAGATGACACTTCAGAAGTCCAACCAATTTCACAGTGAATTATTTTCCCGTTCAATTTAGCTGTTCCTCCCCACAATCCCTTTCACAAAAACTGGGTTCCAAACTCACCTATTACGTTTTCCCAACTTGAAAATCTGGAAAACAACAAAGCATTATCAATCCAGAAATCACATCTTGTCATTAGGTGCAAAAGTTTATGTGCTTGAAGACCTCAAAACATTGAATGCTACAGAACAAGAACGGGATGTGGGCTGTGGGCTGGGCAGCTGAAACCAATTATGCAGGAAATTTGGCATCTAAAGTAAGTGGTACATCTGAATATTTAGAATGACTCTCAATTATATTAAAGTAGTTTTAATTTTTTCCAATTGCTACACTACTCCTCCACATCCCTCTCCCAAGGCCCTACTCTTCCATGCTTGCTTGCAGCTGATTTCAATTGTTTTCTATTTTCTTAATCTTCTCTATTATCTCCGCTGTTTTTTTTTTTTTCCCTTCATCATGATTTTTTTTTCTTACAAGGCACTCACGCAGCGTCTGATGCTTCTACAAACGGAGGGATTTTTCTTCCCATCCTTGAAGCGACAGCTTGTCTTTCCCCTGAAGTGTCTTTGTCGTAATGCCTGATAAACTGTTTATTTTTCCTAACAGCTTTCCTTTTTTGTCTGAAAAACAAACATTAACCAAAAAAGTCCTTGTTTTCCCTAAATTGATACTTTTTATGCAATCCCTGGTGCTAGAGCGCCGCCTGCTGAGAAAATGGGGATTAGCAGATCACACGGCTTTTGGTTTTGTAGAGGATAAAATCATTCGAGTGGCCATTTTCTCATCGTAGGTACAGATTCTTCAGGAACAAGTGTAATATTCTTAAGAATCCTTCCACTCACTATCCAGCAGAAGTCACTGGACATTACCCCTAAAAGAACTTCACCACAGTATAATAAAACTATTTTTTACCACCATCTACCAAAGACTTAACAAAATACCCTATGTAGAATAGAATTGCTAGCCAGTGAGGTAGGGCCTTTCTCTGAATCAGCTAATGATATGGAACTGGTGACCTCATATGGCAGGCTATTCTGCCCATTACAGAGAACCCAAATTATTGCATAGGTCTTTCTTATACTAAACTGAAGTCAGCTTTCTATAATCCTCATAGCTTTTATCTGCAATTCCCAATTCTTCTTCTGAGACACTACAAAAAGATTTAATCACTTTTCTGCAAGTGAGCCCTTTAAATATTAGAACTATGCTACTATATTCCCCTAAACATTCAAAATACCAATCACTCCCCAATAACTATAACCCAGAAAAATCTGATTTTGTGTGCAACTTGTTATGGACTAATGTTTGTGTCCCTCAAAATTCATATGTTGAAAGCATGGCTCCCAAGGTGATATTTGGAGGTGGGGCCTTTGGGAGGTAATTAGGTTTAGATGAGGCCATAAGGGTGGGGTCCTCACAACCCATTGTGAAGGGTTATAAGAAGCAGTAAGAGAGCTTTCTCTTCCCTCCTTCCTACCTTTCTCTCAATCTTGCCCACTCCCCAGAAAGAAGGCAGAATCTGCAAGCCAGGAAGAGAGCCCTCACCACAACTCAACCATACTACACCCTGACCTCAGACTTACTAGCCTCTAGACTTTGAGAAATAAACTTCTGTTGGTCAAACACCCAGTCAATGGTACTTTGTTATGAAGTGATCCCACTCTACATACATACTACTGTTATATCTTGCAATAATCCATAGTATATTCTATACCCTATAGATTTTATATTCAAGGAGTTACATTTTCAAGTGAGCTAACTGGATGTCCCTATTCTACAACTGAGACACTGAAGCAAAATTTTATACACACACACACACACAAACATGTTCACATATACACATATATGCCACAGCAAGTTTTTGCCACAATCTTTTTTGTAAAAACTCCTCACCAACTGCTAACTTGCCATCTCAGCTGAACTCAAAATTCTAATTTTCAGGGTTTCTCTGTTACTCCAAAACATTCATAGTACCTGGTTTCTCAGAAACTTACATTCTCAACAGTCACCTGGGAAATTTTCTTGCAAGTTGGCCCATTTGCAAAAAATACAAATCCAGTGTGGTAGATTGAAAAAATGACCACAAATTATTTTCCTCCTTGTACCTATGCCCTAGCAATGTGAGAGTCTTTTTCTCCACTTCTGGTCTGGCCCTGATATTTTCTCTAATAGAAATGATATTGTACAAGCTCAAACTCTATGTCTCAAAAGGCTTTATGTGTTCCTGATTTCACTCTTGGAACCCTGAGTTGCCATATGAATGAGCCTAAAATAGCATGCTGAAAGAAAATACATGGAGAAAGGTCTCAGTCATCTGAGCCATCCAAGCTGAATCCACTATAGGCATAACTCAGACACAGTGCAGGTTTGGTTCCAGACCACCACAATAAAGTAGGTAGTGCAATAAAGCAAATCAAACTGATTTTTTTGTGTCCCAGTGCATATAAAAGTTATGTTTACACTGCATTATATTCTATTAAGTCCACAATAGCACTATGTCTAAAAAACAACATATGTACATTAATTTAAAAATACTTTACTGCTAAAAAATTGTAACTATCATCTAAGCTCTCAGCAAGTCATAATCTTTCTGCTGATAGAGGGTCCTGCCTCGATATTGATGGTTGCTGACTGATCAGGGTGATGGTTGCCAAAAGTTAGGGTGACTGTGGCAATTTCTTAAAACACAACAAAAATGAAACTTGCCACATCAACTGACTCTTCCTTTCACTTGAACACTTAGATGTCATTGTAGTGTTATTAAATGGCCTAACTTCAACATTGTTGTGTCTCAGGGAATAGGGAGGCCAGAGGAGAGGGAGAAAGATAATATTTATCTATTAGGTTCATCCTTATCATATGGGTGGAGTTCATGGAACCCCAAAATAATTACAAAGTAACACCAAAGATCATTGATCACAGATCACCAACACATAATGCTGAAAAAGTATAAAATATTTCAAGAATTCCCAAAATGGGACACAGAGACACAAAGTGACCAAATCCTGTTAGAAAAATGGCACTAATAGCATTTGCTTGACCCAGGTTGGCACAGACCTTCAATCTGTAAAAAATGCAATATTTTCAAAGCACAATAAAATGAGGTGTGTCTGTATAAGTCAATCAAACCAGTCAAACCACCAACTGACTAGCTACATGAGTAAACCCAGCCAAGATCAACCAAGCCCAGCCTAAACTAGACCTTCCCAGCTGAGCCCAGCCTATATTGAAGAATGACCTTCAGAATTACGAGCTGAATAGCTATGAAGCTATATGAAACTACAACAACACCCATAGTGCATTGTAGCCATAAATAATTAACTTGAATCTAATCAAGTCTTTAGTTATAATTTCTAGTTTATAGGAACTACACAGGATAAAGGAACAAGCTAACTTCTATTTGGCAATGAGGCAGGTATATATAAATAAGCACACACATATGCACACTCTACACACAATCAATTTACAATATTTAGTTTTTTAAGTTAGAGAATGCCCTGAGAACTTTGGGAGCACATTTCTCCAGCAGTTCTCCTTACTGTGCCTAAGACCTAAATTAGTCCCAACACTGTTTACAGTGTTCTGTAAACAGAATATATAAGGCTGCATCTCAGGGATCCTAAGGAAAGTTGAGGTCTGGCCATTTTAGAACCTATGAAAAAATTTATCTATATGCAGTCTCTGAATTGATCACTTCCCGTTAAATTTTTTTAGGACCATTTTAATAGTCAGTCTCTGAAACCCAGCCACACAATCTCTATGACTCACACAGAGTCAGGGAAAACCATCAGACTAACCATTTTTTATCTCAAAATTTTTATTCTCCTTGACATAAAGAAGGATTATTATCAACTTCAAGTTGATTATTATCAACTGCAAGTAATAAATCAGTCTAGGTGTTTGAACTACAAATGCATAAGTTGATAGGAGTTTGGGTTCATCTGGTATAAGGAACAGTTTAGAGTATTGAAATTCTTTTTAACTAATATTACACATTTAAGAAACCAAAACCATATTTTCTTACGGCCTTTCTCCTTTATTTATAAATCCAAGTGTATTATCAAGGAAACTGGAATCCATGTGCTGTGGAATATATTTACACTCCATTCATTACAGTGAATTACACTGTACAACACTGACATTCTCTTTTATAGGAGTTATTTCAAGGTTCATATGATTCTAAGGCTAAAATTTCAGAGGACTTTCTTCTTCCAGCCCCTCAAAGAGTCCCAGAATTTGTAAACCATACTCTTGACCAGAACATCAAGTTCTTTTTTCTTTTTTTAGGATTGTATTCATTTATTTGAGAAAGAGAGCACACACAAGCAGGGGAACCATAGACAGAGGGAGAAGGAGAAGCAGGCTCCCGGCTGAGCAGGGAGCCTAATGTGGGGCCTGATCCCAGGACCCTGAGATCACAATCTGAGCCAAAGGCAGATGCTTAACCAACTGATCCATCCAGGCGCCACTGGTATATCAAGTTCTTAAGAGTTTTTGTCCAAATTTAGTATTCACAAGATGGAAAGATTTCCAGATTAGTTAAATAAATCATTCCCCTTCTTTCCTTTGTCCTTGATTCTAACTGCTTTGGATAAACAGAATGAAAGTCTTCTCTATGAAGCAGCAGATAGTACAATCTTGCAACTGAATAGAACAAGGTAACACTGGAAAATTCCAAAGTAAGGAAAGAGAAGGCATAGTATGAGTGCAAGGTACTACCAGACTCTTCACAAAGCCTTTTCCAAATACTATCTCCCAGTACTGCTGCATCCCCAGACAGCAGAAGGGGAACTGCTAATAGCACAGCTGGGGGGAAAAATGCTAATGTGAGGTCAGGTGAATATTTTTACCTCCCTGAGCTTCCAGTGACTTCTCTGAAAAATGGCAGATTACCCTTACCCCAAAAGGTGTTATGTGAGAATTTCCTCGATACATCCAGTTTCCTGGTAAGTGCTCTAGTTACTATTATTGCATAACAAAGTAGTTCAAATGTAAAAGTGTAAAATAATCATTTTATTTTCCTCATAGATTCTGTGAGTCAGGAATTCAGGAAGTGCTTGACTGGACAGTTCTCCCTGGGGGATTGCAGTCAGATATTGGCCGAGGCTGCAGCTATCTGAAAGTTCAACTAAGCTAGACATCCTAGATGGTTCACTCACATGGCTGGTAATTGACCGGAAGCCATTGCCTGGGAGCTCAGCTGGGGCTGCTGACAACACATGGCCTCTACACCATGGCAATCTCACATAGCAGATCAAAGCTCCAAATGCAAGTCCCAGCAACAAAGGTGGAATTTGCATGGCTTTTTATGACCTAACGTTTGAAGTCACATAGGTCACTTTTATCAAATCCTGTTGGTCAAAGCACTCCCAAGCCTACCTATATTCAAGAGAAAAAAGCAATAGATTCCCATCTCTGAATGGGAAATGTGTCAAGAGTTTGCAGATGATGTGTTAATTAAAACCACCATAATAACCATGGATACTCACAAAGAGTAAGACTGACACTACTGCTGCCCTGGCCCATGTCTGAAGTCACCTACAACTGCAGATAACAGTTCCTGTGATTGTTGACAGTGGCCACTGCAGAGGCCCAGGTCTTTGTTTCTCAGCCCAAGAGTTTTTTCTCTGTGTAGGAAGGAGCTAAGCCCTCAGAGGCAACCCTCAACCAATAATAGAGTCAGTGGATAAATACTCAACTTCCTTATCCCTTGGCAGGCCAATTCTGAGGTAAAGTCAGGTGGTGTCCAACATGACAGAGAGCCACTTGGCCTAAGCAGCAGCCAGCTCATTAATACCCTCTGTACTGACTTTCCTCCCTTCTCCCTCCAGCACTCCCTCCCTCATCTTTACTTTCTGGCATCAATTCCAGCACCTGACTTCCTGTCCTCCAGTCTGCTTTTGGAGACCCAAACTAAAACACCCATTACATGCGTCCTGATTAGAGAAGTCTGGGAACTGTTGCAACCGGTGACATCCCCAGTTTAAATTCCTGCTATTATTATCATCTATATCATAAATGTGGTTAACTGGGAAGGTCTGGGATTGCCCTGAGTGCTCAAAGAAGTTCTAGGGTAAAGCCAAAACTGCTCCAGTACCTGGGTGGGTAACTGTTTCATTAATGGATCTCACTTTCCCCATGAAATAAAGTACTTTCTATAGCAAAAAAAGGAGGTTCCTCCTTGGTCCCTTAAAAGGAGCCATAAAAGGGGCACTTGCGTGGCTTAGTCAGTGAAGTGTCCAACTCTTGATTTTGGCTCAGGTCAGGATCTCAGGGTTGTGAGATTGAGCCCCACATTGTGCTGGGCATGGAGCCTGCTTAAGATGTTCTCTCTCCCTCTCCCTCTCCCTCTCCCCCTCTCCTTCTCTTTCTCTCTCTCTCTCGCCCCCCCCAACTCCCCCCAAAAAATAATTTGTTCTTTTTTAAAGGTAGCCATAAAAATCAGCATCAGCACTGAATGATGGCCTACAGCCTGAAAAGAAATTAAGCAAGATTGAAAATAAATACATCTGAGTAAAATCTAAACTTTCAGAGCCAGCAAACTTCAGGCAATTGCAATTTCAGCAGCCAAGTGGAAGGTTTTTTTATTCTTTAACTTCTCAATCATGCCTACTGGAAGTACTACAACCCAGGCTCAAGGTATGCTCTCAAATTAGCTTATCAGATCAATCAGCCTTCCCTTGGCTCTCAAGATTTTTTATAATTAGCTTTGTAACATAATGCACATGGGCAAAGCTCAGAGGAATGAGAAAATTCATTTAGAGCAGTTGCCAGAGTTCTGGTGTTTTCTCAAGCTTAGCCAGTTAATTCTACTTCTGGGCATAACCAAGAATGGGTCCCAGGGTCTGCCAGGCTTTTCTGGCTTCCTTTAAGTTGGAAATGTCTGGACAACCAGTCTTCAGTTTCTTTGGAGTGTTCTCTCGATACCCCACCTGAATGAAAGAAGTGCAGTCGCAGAAATGACAGACGTCCATCATTCGTCAAAGCTTGTACTGAAGTGGGAATTTAACTACATATATGCCAAACCTCCTTAACTCCCATAGTTTGTTACTAACAAAGGTAACAAAACTGCACGTGGTAACACAGCAACGTGGTTGTTTTCTTGAAAGAACTCCAGAGACCAAATTATACAATTTCTAACACTGGGCTATTCAGGGGCCTGGTAAACACAAAACCACAAGAGGGGAGGGAAGGGAAAGAAGTGGGGGCAGGATGTCTGCTCTAATTCCTCATTCACTCTGCTTTGCTCTGTTTCATAACAATGTCAGCTCTATGGAATAAAACCAAATGTGGTTTCTGTGTCTTTAAGGCCCAAGCAACTTGGGCAATGGATAGGTTGTTATGGCAACTTGTAATTCTACTGTCTACTAAATTGAAAAGCAACAATAGAAAATCCTTAGCAAATAAAGTGGGATACCTCTTAACGACAATTATCTGTTTATCACAGTCTGGTTTTGAGTTCTTCAAATACAAATACCTAGAATCCTTTGCTATGTTTGATTGAAGAAGGGCTAATTTTTTCCTTTATTTTTTTCTTTTCAAAAGCTCTCAAGCAGGAAAGAAGAAAACAAACAAACAAGTTTCTGAGAGAGTTTAGATGTCAAGCGTCTTCTATGGCCCCAGAAGAATGCTCCCACTATAAACACACACAAAAGGAGGAAGCAGGATTAAGCAACTCAAAAATCTATAGCAACATGAGGTAGTAAAACCTCAGTCAGTGTCTTACATCAGATAGCCTTCAAAAAGGGCCTAAGACCATAAGCTTTGAGATATGTGCTTTGCCCATATAAATACAAAAAGTGTTTTAAGATTATAACCCCAATAAAACATCAAAAACTTCTTCCATCCACCGTCTATTTAAATTTATTTAAAAACCACTAGGCATCTTGTAAGACACTAGAGCTACAAAAACAAGGAAGACCCAGTCTCTGACCTCTAATAAGCTCATATTGGCACATAATTTTTTTTTAATTTTTTTTAAAGATTTTATTTATTTATTTGACAGAGAGAGAGAGATCACAAGTAGGCAGAGAGGCAGGCAGAGGGAGAAGCAGGATCCCGCTGAGCAGAGAGCCCGATGTGGGACTTGATCCCAGGACCCTGAGATCATGACCTGAGCCAAAGGCAGAGGCTTAACCCACTGAGCCACCCAGGCACCCCCGCACATAAATTATGCAACCGGTCTTCCCAAGTATTATGGTCTGAATTGCGTCCTCCAAAGAATCTGTATGTTTTAGTCCTAACACACAGTACCTCAGAATGTAACCATATTTGGAGACAGGGTCTTTAAAGAGGTCATTAAATTAAAGCAAGGTCATTAGGGTCAGCACTAATCAAATCAGAATGTTGTCCTTATAAGAGGAAATTTGGACACAGACATGCACAGAGGGAAGATGATGTGAAGACACAGGGAGAACACAAGCATCTACAACCAAGGACAGAGGAGCCTTCTCTCGTGGCCCTCAGAAAGATGGAACCCTGCCAATACTTTGATCTCAGACTCCCAGCCTCCAGAAGGGTGAGAAGTAAATTTCTGTTGTTTGCTACCCGGCCTGTGGCTCTTTGTTATAGCAGCCCTAGCAAATGAGTACACTGAAGCTATATTCTTGAGTAGTGGTTCTCAATCTTTTGGCTGCATCAGAGTCCCCCATAGGACTTATTAAGACACTGTTGGACCCATGCCCAGAGTTTCTGATCCAGGAGGTCTAGGGAGCGACCATAGAATCTACATTTCTAGTAAGTTCTCAAGTAATGCTGATGCTGCTGGTCTAAGCACTACCTCTTGAGAACTACTGTTCTAAGAGGTACAAATTACATCAAATCCTAACAGACTCAAGTCAAGAGGCCTCTTTCTCCCTCCTTCCTGAATCTAAAATGGAAAGGATTCTTACCGATTCTGACTTAAGCTTCACACCCAGGTACACAGGTGAGCTTGCCCCATATACTGCAATCATGAAAGCTACATCTTGCAGAGATCCTAAACTTTAAAACACAATAACCCTGTCCACTACTAAAACATAGCCCATGAATGGATTCTGATAAATTAGACCAGCAATTCTCCCTTTATCGAGAAATTAGGCAGGTATCGAGAAATGAGGGATGGAAGGGTTTTCTTCCATTTAGTCAAAGGCAGAAGATGGGGGAGAGTAGACAAAAGCATTTCCCTCTCTTGCCCACCCTACAACCCAGGCTACTGGCCCTCTGCCCTGGAGTCACATTTAAGAAGTTCCAAGTCTAAAACTATGTCCCTCTCCTCAGGCCAAGTAAGCCCAGAATCCATATTCCACTCCAGATGATGTTCCAGTACCTGAATTCCCTACCCAAATGACTCTGGGCCTGCTTTCAAGGCCTGCAGAAGGTTCCTTCCTTGGTCTTCCCACAGCCAGACCACATTGCCAGTATGCACAAAACTCAGCCCAAGAGATAGATGATAAAAGAGAGGGGATGAATACAGCTTGGACCTAGGAGCTGGAGTGTCCATGAACATGTGTGAAAGGCTCAATAGCACATTGGTACTTGGGGTGGAAAGAGTCCTAATATGTAATATTTACCAATTTCCATAGTATGAATATTCCCACTGTAGCCAATTTCAAGATATAAATATGAAGTCAACTGGCTCACAAAAATTCCTGGAAAAAACAAACAACAACAACAAAAAAAGTCCTTCATACTAGGGGACAAAGGCAGGAGTGGGAAAAAAACAAGGGCAAGCTAGTGGTCTTCATTTGTATTTTTTTTTAAGATTTTATTTATTTATTTGACAGACAGAGATCACAAGTAGGCAGAGAGGCAGGCAGAGAGGGGGGGTGTGGAGAGGGAAGCAGGCTTTCTGCTGAGCAGAGAGCCCGACGTGGAGCTCGATCCCAGGATCATGACCCGAGCCAAAGGCAGAGACTTTAACCCACTGAGCCACCCAGGCGCCCCTCTTCATTTGTATTCTTGCCCTGATGCTGCATATATTAAAGGTAAGCCAAGCGCATCATCCCTGTATCAACCAAGATTTGCTCTGGTCACCATTCATAGTGGCCATCAATGCTGAGCTAACAAAGAAGGACCCTTCCTCCCTAACAGTAGTCCATTCAAGATAACATTGTTGGTTCCTTCCCCAAAAGCCATTCCCCAACCCCTTATTTTCTCCAGAAAAGTCTGCTGCTCTCTACAGAGGCCAAAAAATGGTACATACTTGCTTTCCAAGCTCTCTTGTAGCAAGATACACATTCTGGGCAATGGGAGCTGAGAGGGGGAAGTCTGCTGGGGCCTTCTGAGAAAGGTTTCTTCCTAAAAAACAAGAGGAATGGCCTCTCTTATTCTATGGACATATTCCTTCTGCTGTGATGCCTAACAGTGGCACCCACCATCTTGCAATCATAAGAGAAAACATTATAAATATGCACAAGATGACAAAGAAGGATCAGAAGCTACTAGGTTGTTTTTTAATTTGAATTAATTGTGGTAAAATACATATAACATGGAAATTTACCACCTTAACCTTTTTTTTTTTTTTAAAGATTTTATTTATTTTTTTGACAGAGAGAGAGATCACAAGTAGGCAGAGAGGCAGGCAGAGAGAGAAAGAGGAGGAAGCAGGCTCCTGCTGAGCAGAGAGCCCGATGCGGGGCTCGATCCCAGGACCCTGAGATCATGACCTGAGCTGAAGGCAGAGGCTTAACCCACTGAGCCACCCAGGTGCCCCACCACCTTAACCATTTTTAAGTGTACAATTTTGTAGTGTTTAAATACAATCACACTGTTGTGCAACAAATCTCCAGAACTTTTTCATCTTGCAAAACTGAAACTCTGAAACATTCCTCCCCTCCCCAACCAGCACTAGGCAACTACCACTCTATCCACTCTATTTTCTACGAATGTGACTACTCTAGGTACTTCATATAAGTGGAATCACATAGTATTTGTCTTTTTGTGACTGGCATATTTCACTTAGCATAAGGTTTATCTATGTTGTAGCATGTGTCAGAATTTCCTTTCTTTTTAAGTTTGAATAATATGTCACTGTATGTATACACCACATGCTGCCTATCTATCAGTGGACACTTGGGTTGCTTCCATCATTTGGCCATTACGAATAATGCTGCTGTAATGTGGATATAAAAATTTCTCTTCAAGAACCTGCTTTCAATTCCTCTGGGTATATATACCTAGAAGTGGAATTGCTGGATCATATAGTAATTCTATTTTTAATTTTCTTTTCTATTTTTAATTGTTTAAAGAAGCACCATACTGTTGTTCTCCACAAAACTGTACCACTTCACATTCCCAACAACAGTGCACAATTGTTTGAATTTTTCCACACCCTCACCAAACACCTGTTATTTTCCTTTGTTTTGTTTTTTGTTTGTTCACTTGATAATGGCCAATCTAATGGATATGAGGTGAGCTCCTGGATTCTTCAATGGCATCTGGAGCTACTGAACTAGGCTGGAATTGCCCTGCCTCCAGAAGTCTTATGCAGGAAATAAGTAATAAATATCCTTACTGTTGAACTCCCTTTTAGATAGGCCTTAAGCATGTTCTAATTGATGAGCTGTTTTTTTCTATAAGAACTCTAAGCAGAAAGAATTAAGATTTAATTCTCTGTTTCTCATGCTCTCTATTATATGCCGTTTCTTGTACTCACAGAACTAACAAATCCTACCCCAAGGTCAAGTCATGATATACTATAACACCAAATACAATGGAGTAGTCATAATTGTTTTATCCATAATAAACAAAAACTGGAAAGAACCCAGGTATCCACTGACAGGATAAATAAACTGTGGTACATCCATGTAAAGGAATACCGTTTAGCAATAAAAATAATAAAATTATGATGGATAAATCTCAAAAACACTATGCTGAATGAAGAAGTCTTATACATGAGAGTACATATGGCAATGATACCATTTATATAAAGTTATAGAACAAGTTAATCTAATTTATCGTGGAAAAAAAATCAGAACAATAGCTATTGCCTCTGAGGGGTGGGGATTGCCTAGAAAGGGGCATGAGAAAACTTTCTGCGATCATGGTAATGGTCTATATCTCAACTGGTTTTTGGGTTACACAGTGAGAATGCATTTGTGAAGATAAAGTGGCAGATATACCCTAAAAACATGCATTTCATTATGTATAAATTGTATATCAAATTAATATTTAACTCTAATAAATTATATGCAAGACAAAAAATTTAAAGGGCAGTTTATTGAGGACTGCAATTTACTTTGAAATACATTTTTTTTTTTATTTGTTAGAGAGAGAGAGCGAGCGAGCACAGGCAGACAGAGAGGCAGGCAGAGGCAGAGGGAGAAGCAGGCTCCCTGTCGAGCAAGGAGCTGGATGTGGGACTCGATCCCAGGATGCTGGGATCATGACCCGAGCTGAAGGCAGCCACTTAACCAACTGAGCCACCCAGGGGTCCCGAAATACATTTTTTGAAATGCCAAGATAAGGACTGATGGTTGGAAGGACAGATAGCTGTGTAATTCACAAGTATAATAAAATGTTAATGGTGGAGGGGTCAGGATGTTCAATATAAAATTCTTTTGATTTTGCTAGCTAAGAGTGCTGGAAAGTAACAATAGGTACAAGTTTTGGTTTTATATGGTAAAAGTTTTCCTGACTACCCTGAGGGTTGCAATAAAATTTAAAAGACTTAGGAAAAAGACAAGAGAATCATCAACTACAAAAAATTTTACATTCTTTCCCACTTCAACTACAAAATTTTATATTTTTGTTACGATCAAAAACTGGGAAGTGCTGCCATGCAGAAAGGGCTCAGCTTGAACAATGAGTGCTGCCACTGGCCTTAGGGCTTCCTGACGTTCCTTCCTTGTGCTTTGTGCGTCCAGTTTCAGTTGCCCCTTCCACTGGGCATTGGGAACCTTGGGGGATATGAAATTCCTAGACATGACTCCTCTTCCCCAGCACACTTCCTATCCCTGACCTTAAGAGCTGACTTTGAGCTAAAGGTATTGTGGGCACTTAGCCGTGAGGCAGGCATGAGGGAGCAGGGAGTCACACCACAAGGAGCGGGGACAGATGGCCAGCAGGGTGCAATGTCACACCAGGTTAAGGCAAGTGTGATCAGTCAACCTTTAACTGCAGGAACCACATTTCTTTTTCTTTTTTTTTTTAAAGATTTTATTTATTTATTTGTCAGAGAGAGCGGGAGTGAGCACAGGCAGACAGAGTGGCAGGCAGAGGCAGAAGGAGAAGCAGGCTCCCTGCCGAGCAAGGTGCCCGATGTGGGACTCGATCCCAGGACGCTGGGATCATGACCTGAGCTGAAGGCAGCCGCTTAACCAACTGAGCCACCCAGGCGTCCCAAGGAACCACATTTCTTTATCTCCTCTCACCTCACTTCCAACAAAACAAATTTTTCACTCTTTTTTTCTTTTTTAAAAGCCACTCTCTAGTTCTTTTTTGTGTTTGTTTTGTTTGTTTGTTTGTTTGTTTTTTGTGGTTTTTTTTTTTTGTTTTTTTACATACTATCATATCACAAATGTTACCCCTGGAAGAGATGAGGGAGGGCTTACAGTTAAATTCCTTCATTTTACAGAAGGGAACTGAACCCAAAAATAAAGGGATCTTCTCAAGATCACTGAAGAGCAGAATCATAACTAGAAAGGTATCCTCAATCCTCAATAAATGGTGAGAATATTCAAAATTCAAAGACATGAAACTTCTTCCTACCCTTTCAAGGGTATTTTTATTATTTTTACTATGAAGGAGCACTGAGCCCATTATCCCTGCCCCTTGTGACAGATGTACACCTTGAACAATAATAGCATCCGGTGGAATACTAACGACCTTCCTCATACATAGCCGTGTCCCCCTGGCTGCAGGAAGATACATTCCAAGCCCTCCAGTGGATGCCTGAATCGTGGAAGTACTGAAACCTAGGTACGTGATTTCTTTTCCTATACATACAAACCTATGATGAAGCTTAACTTTGAAATTAGGCACATACGAGATTAACAATAATAAAAAAAAGAATGATGTAACAATATACTGTGACTGAAGTTATGTATGTAAATAGCCGCTCTCAAAATACCTTAGGGCGCTGTACTCACCCTTCTCCTCGTGAGGATGGCAGAAAGAAAATGCCTACGTGGCATGACGTAAGGCGAACGTCGCCATGCTATGACGCAGCGTGGGGCTCTCGCTTCCGGGAGCAATCAGGACTGAGGGTAGGTAATTGGAACTGCAGAAAGCCCATCTGCGGGACGGGGGGACTACTGTATTCTTGTCTGAGGGCTTGGAAATGGGATGCGGACCTGGTCATCTTTTGTCACTTGGTTAGTTTCTCCTGAGGACGTTACTGGATATCAGGAGTATCCGAAGGTTGCGGTCATCACAGACAACTGTCAGAGTAGTTCCCCGCTGAGAAAGGCCTAAATCGGGAACTGCCAGCTCACTTCAGCCCCAACGTGCCTGTGAGAGGCCAAGCCACACAGACCGGCCAGGAAGAGCTTCCTCCAGGGCCCTGCGCTCACTCCACCCCTGACCCCCCACCGCGGAGACTCTCCTTTCTCTTCTTCTTCTTTATGTCATTTCCTAAGGAAAGACAATTACCTCATGTCTGTAGAGGACATAGATGCAGAGTTTTTAAATACCTCTCATTTAGTCTTGTAATCACTCTAAGCAGCTTAAACTTCTTACAGATAAGAGAAAAAGTTGTGTAGGGGTTGGAGGATAACATTAAACTCATGTTACGTACTGAATCCTGACTGAAGAGCTTCCTCTTACCCATCACCAAACAATTCCATAAATATGAGCTCTACATACATATAAATCAGAGTACACTTTCTAAAACCACTCTGCCAAGAAGGAGACCCCAAGCCCAGTGCTCCTCTATTATGCAGAAGTTGAGAGTAAACTCTTGGCCCAAACATCTGGGGTTTATAGTCAGCTCTCCCGTTCAGTAGCTGTGTGACCTTGAGCCAATTACTTACACTCTCTGAACCTTGGTTTCCTATATCTAGAAAACAGAATTATTTCTAGCGTCTAATAGTGGTGTGCTGATAAACATTTTACTGCTTCTCTGGGAGGAAAAAATACGTTATGAATGTGTCTCTATTTTTACTGAAAGGCTATATAGCACACAATTTCTAAATTTGTAAGAAAATCTTTACTATAAGTCCAATGTAACCAATTAATTTTCACAGAATGCTTCCTTTATTTTTCCTGAAGTTGCAACTAACAAGTACAGTTCTGACATGAATGTTGCTATTTTAAGTATATTAATAAAACAAAAACGAAACAAAAATTATGCCAGAATGTGATTTGCTCACCAAAGATGTGAGCAGCTTCTTTGTC